>CAIGRO010293317.1:0-19919 GCA_903798355.1 Fraxinus baroniana
AAATATGAATTTTTCCCTTTTTTTAATAGAGACCCAAATCCTGAAAAGTGCAATATTTAAATAAAAATGGCCCCGCAAAATTTTAAAAGGCCCAACATTTTACCTTCTTCTTTAGCTTGGCTTTCCTCGGCGACTCCTCCTTCAACACCATCTATGGCGCCGACAGCTTCATAAACATCACTAAAAATTCAACTCTAGCGGAGTCAGAGTGCACTAGCGTAAAGAGCCATGAAATTTATCATTAGGGATTTTGAAACTCATTTTGATAGCACATTTTTCGCTTTTTGTCCATTATACAAGGATTGTAATTTATCTACCAATAACTAATCGTTGATATGTGCGTTGTACGAATTTTGTATTTGTTGCGTTTTTATTAGTGTAGAAAATTGTAGATATTTTTAAAAAAGTAGTTTAAGAATTATTGGATTATTCAAAAGGTAATTTTATTAACACTTACAAATTTTATTAAGTACATCACAAATTTCTTATTTACTTAAATACCCTTAAGTAAAATTACATAATTAATTGCTCATCACAAGAAAGCAAAGATTTACGTTTAGGGTAATTATATTACCACTACAAAATTTACTAAGTACACCACAAATTTCTTATTTACTTGAATATCCTTAAGTAAAATTACATAATTAGAGTTTTAATATATTTTTTAATTAAATAAATTATTGTTCACCACAAATATAAAACATAATTTCTTTCTTTCTTTTTCCTTAACATTTAATTGTTCATGTAGATGAGCACCGAAAATTCTCCAACAAAGGACAATGCCTTAGAATCTCAGAAATATCAACAACCTCTTCATCTCCTGTCATATTATCATGAAACTGAAGAAGAACAACAAAAAAATAAAATAAAAAAGAGAGAGACTGCAAGAGCTTCCCAAATGCCCCAACTCTTTTCTCACCCAAGGCATTGTCCAACAGGTTTAGATACATCAAATGAGAGCCTTCCAGAGCTGCAGAAAATATATTTATAACATCAAGAGCTTCAGCCTTTGGTCTTCCTGCAACAAAATCTGGCAGATCAACTTTCTTCAACTGGCTCTTAATGGATGCCAAAATAGGCCCAGCAACATGAGATGCACCTAAGCCAAAGCTTCTATTGCTAAAACAGAGTTCAGTATAGGAATTTTCAGGCTCTTTTAATGGCGTCAGCGTTCAGTATAGGAATTTCCCGGCTCTTTTAATGAGTACACCACATTATTTTTTTATTTTTAGTTTTTATTAGATTAGAAGTATAATTGTAATTTTATTGTGGTGTATTTAATGAAAATATATTTTAATTGTGGTGTAATTATAATGTGATGTAGTAAATAAATTTTGTAGTGGTAATATAATTACCCTTATTAAAAATCTTAGGAGCATATTATTGTCTTGATTATTTTAAAAGTTGATATTACTGCATAGAAAAACTCACCAGAAATTAAATTGAAAACATCAAATGTTTGACATACATAAAGATTGTAGGTTTACATAAGTAGAAATATTTGATTCATTAAATAATAAAGGATACATTGAAAAATGAAAATGTATAGCAAAGAAGTTGTAAAAGGAGATTCGCAACCTCTGTTTCTATTTTGAAGAATTTGATTTTATCTTCTTTGTAATTGAAGACAAATTGGGAATTGGGTCCAAAATAGAAGGGCAAGATGCAATACTTGTATATATTCATTAGTTGAAGTTATGCTGTCACTGTTTGAATGAGTCTTGAATTTAATTATCTTTCCTCTTTTTCTCCAAAAGAAGTAAATAAATAAAGAAAGGCCTAAAGTTGGTCAAAAACTCAATATTTGTTAAGCATTTAAATCCAAATGAAATGTCGAAAACACCAACTGTGCTTGTGTGTGTGTGAGGGAGAGATAGATAAGATAAAGTACAAAAAATAAACAATTTTTTCATAAATTATGTTTTTTTAAAATTTTTCATAAATTATTTTTTTGTTTATTTTTGTTATGCAAATTGTCTACCACTTTGAAATGGGGGTCGACCTGTCCAGGTCGCGAGGGTCGAGGGGCACCGTGTCCGTGTCTTCAAGAGTCTCCGCACAGCTCGAAGACATGGTGTGTCCGTGTCTCCGAGTGGAGACACGGTGCGCGGAGACACCATTTTTTTTCTTTTAAATAACAATTAAGATGTTTAATTCATCTTTTCATTGCTCATGAATTAAACTATATTTCGAAAGATTGCTCGTGTTCTGCACGCAAGTTTCGGTACTCAGTTTGAGTTAGTTTCTTGTCGACTAAGATAATTAATCTGGTCAAGTTTAATTACTCGGTTTTAAACAATTTTCCTTTGAGTAAGATACTAATCAAGCAATAGCCAAATGTTTGAATTCATTGTCAATAAAGGGCAGCCAATTCTTGTTCCTCCAGTCGAGAAAACCCCGACTGGCCTATATTTCATCTGCAACTTAGATCAAAACATTGTTGTCACAATGTGAACAGTTTACGACTTCAAATTCGAAGAGGAATTCAATGAAAATGCTGTAGAAATAATCAAGGACGACCTGTCCAGAGTTCTTGTACATTTCTACCTGCTTGCAAGATGGCTGACGATCAGTCCGAATAAGAAACTTGTGGTGGATTGCAGGGCCGAAGGGGCAGTGTTTGTGGCGGCCGAAGCAGATTGTAAACTTGAATGAAGTTGGTGATATTACGAAGCCTGATAATGGGATGTTTTGGCAGCTTGTTTATGATATTCCTGGTGTTGAAAATATACTAAAAATTCCTCCCAGAGTGGCTCAAGTAAGTTGCTTAACAATGAGGATGTTTCAATTCATCACTTTAACTTTTCCCTTTAAACAATATTTCGAAAGGTTGCTCGTTTTCTATGAACAAACATTTTCTTTTGGCTCTGTCATTCTAAATATATGAGTTTATAAACAAGAAGAAAAAGTGATGCAGGGAACAAATACCTAACTATTTAAAGTACGACATCATTTTTATATAAGGTAAAAAGATGACGTGGAAATGGATATAAAACGTATAAAATAAGAGGATTGGAGGTGTGAAAATTGGGAAAATGAACTAACTTTTCATTGGTTACTATTGCATCTACAGTACCACCAGAACTGTCTTTTTTATTATAGTAGGATATTTGCCGTTTATTATGTAATATGGCAATTTTGCAGGCTTAAGAGGAACACTGAAGGAGCCAATGGAAATAAATTTCCTGCTTGGTCTTTATTTAAATGCCATGGCCCATGAATAAAAGTAAATAGATTCATTGATTTTTATTATTATTATTATTTATTAAACAAACTTCCTTCACCATTTCCAAAACATAACGCGTGACAAGTACAAGCCTCATTTAATGAACAAAACTCAAATTGAGTTTCAAAATCCCTAAATATAATCTAAACTAATATGAGATTTCACAAGGTGCGTGAAATGTTCTTCCACGGCAAATAGCTTCAAGGTTTTCTCCAGCATATGAACAAAGTGGTGAAACTTCCACACCTGATTCAATATAAACAAACACTTATTTTGGATCGATTTGTTTCTTCTATATTTCATCCAGATTTAATACATAGCCTGGCAATTAATCAAAGCATTATTTCTATAAGTTACGAGTGCACAAAAATATTTTACCAGTAGCATATAAGGGCACTGAATGTGTCAAGAAGCCACCAGCAGCAACCACCCAACGAGCATGTAGACGAAGGACAAGCAGACGAGCACTGTCCGGAGTATCGAAATTTGACCCATTGGCATTTTTCACTGGTGCAAATTCTTCTTCACGCAGTACCTATATTGGAAAAAAATCCGTCCAAAGTTCTTTCAGTGCCACGTACGAATCTATTCCTTCAATAGCAATGTATTTAGGACAGTTTCTAGCATTCTAGCAATAATTGTTACCTCAAAAAGTGCAGTTGATGGAGCGTAAGGAAATGCATCAAATATAAATTGTTCGAGTTTATATCCTACTGTATGTCCATGAACTGAAGGAATTTTCTTCTCTGCTAGATGATAGCTGCAATCATAAAGCAGATCCCGATGACGGTGGTACAAGCAATAGCAAGTCTCAATTATTAGGTAACATTTGACAAAATAATGTAAAAATGTGCGTGCGCAAGAGGAAAAGTTAGATGAAGTTCAAGTACAGGACTAGTAATTTAAAGCTCAACAATAATTAGAGAAAATGATGTTACAATTTTTTTCAAAACATAAGGATATCTGAGTTCTAAATTATATCTGAAGATTTAAGTGAAACACATTGTCACAATACTCAAAATCTGCCTTCTTAAAATATAAATATGAAATCGATCAAAAAACTGTTTAGATGAAATCTAGAGAGAGAGAGAGAGAGAGAACATTACTGACATGCTGTCTTTCTCGAGACCATTTGCTACTTGGTTTAGAAAATCCAACGTGAACATATGTAGGCATACCTGAAACGCAGAATATTTTTTGTTCAAAATATATCAAATGAATGGAAGCATTTATTTATTCAATTTCTAGACTATACATAAAACATGTCCACTGCAGAAGAATAGCTCTATTCCTATTTGATAAGCAACGACAACGACGAGGAATAGAAAGCTAATCCAAATAGAAGTGGAAATGAGATGAAAAATGCCCAAATTAAACTAAATAGAATTGTTGCCCTTCATTGTTGTAGCACTAAACCATCTATAAACTGCAGACTAATATGAAGCTAAAATGCAAGTAGACTCTTCCATGTTTAAACCGGCATGGAGAAGCAGTCAAGAAAGTCAATATATAGATTACTCAAGCATGAGATTTAAATTTTCAGTTCTTTTTCCTGTTTGGATTTCACCATTTTGATTTTTACTTTGATAATAAAAAGGAAAAAAAAAAGTGATTTTTAGCATTGATGGAGTTATAAGCTAATGAGGCAAGTTTGAATTGTACGCAGTATGTCTGAATACAAAATAATGACATTTGCAAAAAAAGGATTAAGTACAACTGTACACTGCCTCGATAAAATTTGAACTAACTCGTGTATGCTTCTACAAGTCTTGTCTGTTTCCCCGTGTTTTTCTAGAGTTTTTTAATAAGTTACTATTCCCACCGTCATAATTTTTGAAGCATCCCCATAGATTTTCACATAATTTGTTGATAGTTATCTGTTAAGATTTTTGAGATGCATCTTTGACCCTAAAATAATATAAAAACTTTCAATCATGCAACATTTAACACGCAAATCAGCTTATAAAACTCAAGAAATCCCCTTCCAAAAAAAAAAAAAAATCAAGAAGTCATCAGCAGAAATACTGTCTCAAACGTATGGACTGATTTTAAACTGATAATAAGCACGGTAACAATAAAAGGAACAAAGTGAGAAAGGAAAATACGTTACTCCAACAAAAGCGAAGACGACCAGTTTGCTGATTTATCGCACTGGCCAACGAGGGGTCTAATTCACTGTATTCAACCACAGAAAGCGGTCCATCTTTACCTCGCCGCACAAAAACACCAACCTTCTCTTGTGGATATGCCTATAATGTAAATCAACAATGACATTAGAATTCAAGTATTAGATCCACTGAAAGTTTAAGTTTACATGTGCTTATAAAGAAAAATAATCATGAAATTAGAAAAGAAATGGAAACTACATTCATGGTTTTTCATGTCATGCCCATGACAGTGAACAAGAGTCTTTCAATAATTAAACACAAAAATATGGAAGTTATATGTTGCATTGCTGCAACCTGATTCAATTGCAGCAAAAAATCCTGGTGCAGTTGAAAAGCAGGCATAATAAGTTTGCATGATTGAATCTGACAATAACAAATTTATTCACCTTTCGGACCACTTTTGCGGCAGCAGTGGCACCTTTATCAATGAAATAACCCAAAAAAGTTGGATCAGCAACACGTACCTGTTTCAAGAACATTTCTTCATATTTCTGAATAGAATATATCTCGAGAAAAGATAAACTACAAAAATGGCAAAATGCTAACAAACATAAGAAACAGCTCACCAAAGCATTGTCAACTCCATAGCAATCTAAGAATTTAATGCCTCTCATAGACATATCTTCCAACAACCTTGAAGATTTCAAAGCTGAAAATGGAATTTTCTATTGAAATTAAGGAAGCAATAATTTCAAAAAAAAAAAAAAAGTGTTTACACTAATTAATACATCAATACAAATATACAATGCACTTAATCTTGTTTTAGCCTACCTGAATAAACTCCACCATTTCCATCGGGAGACTTTGCAACCTGGCCTCGGAAAATTTGGTTCTCATTATAACCACGTATTAAAAAGTTTATGCATAGTCCAAAGCAAGTATAGAACAAAATAAAGAAAGGCATGAATAAAATTCTTCTGTGACAGCCTTACAGACTTAAATATAAGCTGAATTAGAAATGTTCCTATAAGATAGTAATTAGAAGAGATGCTGGCTGTTGTGTTTCTGTCTTAACACTTGTTTGGGAAGTGTTTATAAATTATTTAAATTATAAATAGATAGGAATAAGTGATGGATAAGTGAGTAGTACAAATGGGTCACTTAAAATGTATGGACAAAAAGTGGCCTTGAGTGTTTATAAACTGTATGAACATGAGCCAAACAGAGGCTTAGTCTCAGTATGTTTTAAATTTTCCATAAGCATAACTTTTGATACATAGTTTAAATATGAAAACAGAAAACTGTGTGCTTTAATGTCAATAGTATATTAGTCGAGAACTTGATAATCTTCTATGCTTCATAACTATATATAACAGCATTTTATAATAACCTCTGCTAATTTAAATATCGATTACGAATTTAACAAGCTCCAGGTAAATCATATGGTCGCCAATTAAATTTGCATAACCAAGACCAAACCCTACTCTGTATGGAGTCTCCATGATAAATCTTCCGTCCTTAGAGACGCAAGGTATTGTTCCCTGCTGGAAGAAGGTGACCTACATTGAAAATTGTCTACTATGAGCCCAAAAAAGAAATAAAAATGGAATCAAATAATAAAATAAGTATAAATTCTTACTTGATTTTGTTCAAGGCCAAAATATTTATGGCTTTCAAAGAATTTACGGGTGGGTTCATCAGTGAAGGGGCTAGTCATTATGTACCAGTGTATTGGCTTAAAACTTGTAGAACCTGTGTATCAAAGAATGATAAGTATTGCACTTTAAATGAATTAGCCAATTAGGATTGTGCAGGATATAGAAGATGCAACTTACCCTCATTGACTGATTGAGATGCTAATCTTTGGGCATACAATATTCGCTCAGCTTGCAGCTGGAAAAGTGATTTACCAGATGGAAGTTTGATATCTGAATTAAAATTAGAAACTGACATAATTAACAGAGTACAGTGCAAGGGAAACCTTACATTCACACAGTACTATTATTACAATCAATACATGGTACAATCTTCAAAGTTCAAGATATTGGAAAGCAAATGCCTAAAAGAAAAATAAGTTCTTTCATCCATAAAATTTAATAATCATTTGCCTATCCGTTTAACGAGGCCAAAACGGGTGAGGCACAAAATGAGAAACTGTCTTCATAAACCTTTACATTAAAAAATCACTGGCGAAATCATTCGACTAGACGGCGAATGAAGAAACTAGTCTCGCAGAAGAATTTAGAAGAAAATGAGAATTTTTCACACTGTTTGGAAAGAAGAGCATGTTTATCTGCTTGTTTCTTTACATTTTTCTCTTCTCTTTTGGGATGAAGGTGAACCCTGTGGGGAGAAAAATAATAAAAGCCTAAGGTGACAGAGAACGAACTTGTTAAGATAAATACAAACGTTATTTACTTCAATGACCATAGATTTCACTGAATTGTCTATATGTATATATATAGTAATTACTTACTGAAACATCCTTTTGGATCTGAACTCCCTAGGCGCGTCCCCTGCATTTGAAACTCAATCATGAGGAATACATTCGAGAAGCAGCTAAATGAATAATTAGTTGAGTGCCACAATCCATCTCAAAATTGAGTACAATATTTAGATACGGGATAACAGATGATATGGGACAACAGTTTGCTGAAGGTAAAAGTATAATAAATATAGTTGCAACTTTCCGCATCCAAGCATATGACTAGGCATGAACGTGCCTCAAGGATAAATATATCTCTAACTTGGTTTAGTCCATCCGGTTGTTTTAGTCTTCTTTTTTTAATAATGGACCAAGGGACATGACATTGCCAGGTCCATAATGCACAATTTACAACATTATTATGCAGTATTTCCTGGACTACCTTTTTCCATACTTTATGCATGAGATCATTCAAAACGGAACACAGGTTATTGTATTCCCCATGAAACAGATAGTGATAATTAAATACTATTCCAAAACATTAACAAGGCATACTTTTTGTTTGTTTCACTAATAAGTCAAGACTTTCATCACCACATTGTAGTTAGTGCATGCTTTTCAAAAAGTTGCATCTCACCAAACTCTATCACAAAAGGTAAACACCATTCCATGTACCATCTTCGAAAAATGGTATATCCTTTTCATGTTGTTCAAAGCTTTTGTTATAGCTTGTAAACAATCCAGAACATTCAAACTGTTATTTTAACTAAAAAATAGACTGTGATTAACAACACACCTGTCCACCAGATAAAAGTAACACACCCAACTTCCCATCTGATATGGCCTTTAATCCCATTTTCCACCACCTCTCTCTTTCTTCAATTGTCCTCTCCTCTACCATTGATACATTGCTCTCTGGCACAGGCTCTATCACCGCTGCAGGAAGCCCTAAAATCACAAAATTTCATATGAGCGAAAAGAGTCTTATTTGCATATGCATAAACAAATAGAAAGACGAAACCTTGTGACTGGAATGAACATCGAGTGATCCGATCCATCCTTGGAAGATCTATGCTCTGCAATAAATTAGTTGTACATCAAAACATAGAATTGAATAAATTGACTGAAAAGCATATCTTAAAGAACAAATAATAACGGCTACTTCGGCCAGTGAATAAATCATACTTCCTCCAACAAATACGAATTATTCGCCTCCACAATCCACACAACCACGAAACTGTTTCAAAGCTGCAGTTCTTTATTTCCAAAATCAACAATAAAACAAACTTACCTAATCATCTATACTCTGTTTATAATGATAAATAAGAACGGGCTACTAGCAGAAACATGAATCAATTAAAACTACAAAGATTTTTTTTTTTTTTACATAGGAGATCTAAAAGTAAATTGACCTCGATGTCCTTGACGAGAAGTTCGCGTTCTTCAGGAGAGAGCTCATCCCACAGGGCAAAAGCGTCTTCTTGTCCATAATCTTTAAGCCTCTCGAGCAGCGTCTGTGGTGGAGACGACGTCGCATTGTTATCCATCACAGGCTCCATCATTCAGTAATCTTCCGTCTCCAGATCTTCTCTAGATCTACACTTATAAGTTGTTGTATATATAGAGCGAGATATTGAGTTCTGGTGTGAGAGAAAGATTTAGCGGTCAGTTGGTGGTTATATGGAGAAACAGTGGCCAAGAAGACAAGAATCAATAGTCTCTGTTCGAGGCGAAATGACGAATATAACCTTTATGAATCTGATGATTCACATGATATTGGTTCCTCATTCGGGTATAATTTAGGGAATTTCTTGTTTTAGACCAAACGAGTTGTTATGCTGTTTTAGTCAAGGTACCGCCATTTATTTATTTTCATTTTCATTTCCATTTTGGTATTTCATTTTCATTTTTATTCCCATTTCGGTCGATTACTTTCAACATCAAAATACTCGAGAAATTACCAACTCTTTATCGACCTCCCGATCGAAAAGAGCAAATGAATCATCTAATATCCATTGCCATCGATTGCTTTCAAAATCAAAATTCTCAAGTCAATCTTTATCAACTCTTTATCGATCTTCAAATCTCTTATATAAAATGACAGAAATTAAGTCATTTATTATCTATTCATAACCTCTAGGGGGAAGGGGCATCATTCACGAATGAGAGAAGTCGATGTAAATTTTAAGTAACAAGGTTGTGTACGGAGTACATAAATGACGATCCATGAATGAAATGTTTAAAATTTATAAGAGATATTTGTAAGACCCTGCACCTAATTCTCCCAATAAATCGTGATTTTTAATTGTTGATGACGATGATTGTTGCTTCCAAATTGTGAAATTGACGCTTCAACTTCATTCTAGGTGATGTCAAGTCATTTTAATATTTACAAATCAAGAATTTGCTAGACAAATCAATTTCTATCAAGAATCCATAAAAGAACACAGTGCATATAATTATTTATTTTTTATTTTTCTGATAAATAAATGCGTCAAGATTTGAACTTTAAGTTTTCTATTTTTGTTTGACATTTTGTGAAATCATCTTATTTAAAAATTAAAATTATAAAAGAGAAAAAATATATTTATTTATTTAAATATTGTATTCGACATTTTGCGGAAATTTCGAAAATAAAAAAAGTAAATTATTTGCATAGCCATGCAATTAAAATGTTATCTTCTTCAATCATTAATATTGTAGATGAAGTAATTAAAAAAATAATATTTTGACGTTTGGCAATCGCCCGACACCTAATTGGGACTTTTTGTAATGTTTAATTATTTACAAATGGTGGTTGAATTATTACAGAATTATTGATGTGTCCTTCCTTCCTATAATTGCCAAACCTTATTACCTAAGCCCAAAATGCTAAGCTGATATTACCTTTTTCCACGTGCACTAATCAAATAAACAATAATGAGTTCTTAAGTTAATTCTCAATGCAATATTCGTAAAATAAGTCCCCGTTCGATCCCCATTTTCAAAAACTCATTTTTAATCATAATTTCACGAGATCCACAATTATGATAAATATTTCACTAACTTCATCAACTTTAATCAAATTTTTCTAAAAAATCAATTTTTAGACCAAGTATTATGTGCTACCGTGAGTGTAAGTCACTTCAAATATTTATCCAGTTAATTTTCAGTAAATACAACTTTGAATTAAATGGAAAAACAAAAAAGATATAGGTGCAGCTGGCACATGCTGTACCGTACGGGTAATGTATTTAATTCTACAGCAAATAAACAAAACAAGATTTTTCTATTAATAAAATTAGATCTGATAATCTGAATTAGAACACCAAGTCACTGAAATTGCAGGAACTAGAATAACAAATTTTGTTTGCAGCTAAGGCATAAAACATGTATTAAAGCATGATTCATTTGTAGAGGGCTTCCATGGTATCCCTCAAACGTTCAACATCGGCACCGATAACTTCCGAGGCCTTTTTACCATTCTGAAAGAAGTGTAGAGTAGGCTGCATCCAAGGAAAACACAATAGTGAAACATCGTGTGAGACGCGTGCATCAAGAAGAATACTTGCTCTTAATTTTGCCACGCCGTATTTCATACATTACAGCCTAAACTCTTGCATTCAAATTACAAATGATTCTTCTGAATTGCCTACCAAGACAATAAATCCCTTCGTTTTCACTTCTTGAGTCATAAGATTTATACTTCAAATTAGTACACCTAAAGAACTTTAATTTAACAAAACAGAAGCAAGTTACGTATATGTAATAAACTTGTGGCTGGCTATCTAAATCATTATGTTGCCACTACTTCTGATACATCACTAAATCTAGATAAAGATCATTTAACATTGGATACATCCTGCATCTAGAGAAAGATCCAACGAAATCAAATCTGTTGTGGCTAAATTAATTTTGACCTAACTCTCCCATTTCCAGGTTAGTAGAGGTTTTCTTAGTTCACATCTCGACAGCCTATATCACCATTCTCTTAATTTATTCTTCTTATGGTTCCCCCTCGACTTATTGACGTATTAGAGTTACAATAATGGGTTTTATATCCACAGGTGTGCAGGGGGAAGAAAAGAAAATGGGTTTTTGGCCTTACACAATATGAAGGGGGTGAGTGTCGACATGCATGTATAATACTAAAACATGACAACAAGAAAGTAGCTTTACCACGGAATGGATATTCAACTTGCTTAAAGCATTTCCAAGCCCTTCCTGCATATTTTCAGCAGTTTATAGTTACCAGGGGAAGTAAGCCAATTCTCAGAAACACTACTCAAAGACTTGGAAAGGAACCAATCGAGTCCGAAAGTTTTACTTACCTTATCTATGTCAATTTTATATGTGGTGACATGAGGGTATTTCTCACTCAATTGTCCGATGACAGGAGACAACAACCTGCCTGAAAAGTATCAAGAACATTGTGGATTCAAGAAAAAAAAAACGTTATTAATCAATTCCTACTTCATGCCTCAAATGAGATTAGGATACAAGCCAGAAGACGTGACTTACAGGGTCCACACCAAACTGCAGTAAAGTAAAATATTGCTGGCAACGATTCATCTGACACCAAAATTTCAACTACAGTAAGCAGTGAAATTATGCAAAATCTACCAGTAAATTATAGGCTAATACCAGTTAATAAAAGTAAATAGTACACATAATACATTTATACCTTGGACTTTCCGAAGTGAATCATTAAACTGCTCTTCAGACTCAACCAACACGATATTGCTCGGATCTGTAGTTGAAAGTGCAAAAAGTGCTAATCTTTCTGAATATCAAAGTTACATGCCAATAGAGAATTGGTGCTCAACGATAAATTATTACTCTTCTAGTTTGAGTAATACAATCACTATTATCCAGGACTTATCTAAAATAATGTATCTATTGCACTTGTGAGTGACCAACCAAAGCAATTTAATCAATATTCTCAATCGTTTAGTTTTCACTTCATAACGACTAAGAACATGATCAAATGTGAGAATTTCGGATATTTTCAGCCACTGATTTATTAACGATTTCACATCCCTTTCCATGATACTTAGTAATGCACAAGTTAAAAAATGAACTTCCACAAACCAACACGAATTTCTCATTTCTCGTCAACCAATCTATTTCCAAGTCCTCACCAGTCAGCGCATTGTTTTCTTTATTTCAACATAATTATAAGAAGGATCTTGCTACAAGTAAATCAAGATTTACATAATGTATTACATAATGCTACATGACAATCTACAATTTGCCAGTTTAAAACACAATTAATTTTTTCATCAAATCTTTTAACTCTACGTCATATCATGTAATCCATTATCATGTAATTCATTATGTACATTTTTTATGTACAAGTAGCAAAACACATATATGAAACAGTCACCAACTACCCTTCCCAAAAAATTGGACTAGCATGACATTGATAACAAACATTTTAAGAAACTTACTCTTCCGTTCAATATAGATGTGGTTAGCATCCCAACCGTAACTTTTCATTTTATCGGAGCTTCACCCACAATGAGTTTACTCATCATTAGTGCCTCCCTTTGGCTAAATGAGTAGAACCAATGGAAAATTATTTCATTAATACTGATTTAGAGATATGCCATGTCAATTCATTTATATATTTTATCAAGATACAATAAGTTGGCATGATTACATAAATTTGTTTTATAATTTCATTATAGACATATTAGCAGCAGCATTTCTCTATTTCTTACTTTTTTTATTGGGTTGTGGGAGACATTTAGCACGAATTTATTGAACTTAAATCACTTTCTTTTTCTAGTTTCACAAACTAACGTTCACAAATGAAGAGCTAAAATCAGATTTTCTTTACAGAGTTACCAAATTCGGTTATGTATCATTTGCTCAAATATTCATCTTACTTGTACATATAAATAATATCAATTTGTCAATCCTTTACTGTATTAAATAACCCAATTTACACTCATATAAACGCACACATATAGAAAGGAAGAGACCTGAAGAAGCTGAAGAGGAGAAGCTTCGGGAATGACTATAAACATGGAACGATTGTAAATTTGAATTGGGAGTAAGGGCAATTTGGGAAGTGAATAGTGGGTTGGGCTGAACATCGGCGAGAGTGAAGTACGAAACGGTGGCTGCGGAGGAGAGCATTAGGTTTTCGCCAATCGAAGATGACCCAGCAGCCAGAAACGGGGTTCTACCGCTGCGCGTTAAACGACGCAGTATCATGCTCACTACCTTCATTTTCTTCTCCCCTACTTCCAAGAGGGTTTTTGCTTTTCTTCGGGTAATAATAAAAGAATAATGTTATTTATACCAAACTACACAATTTTCTTGGGCTTCAATCTGCTATAGTCATGCAGATATTCATATGATACGAACGAGTTATTTTACCAATAGTTAACTGAAGTTTGGGTATGATTTCAAGTTGGTCACTGAAGTTTATAACAATCTCAATAGTGGTCACTTGGTTATAAAAATTGAACATACAATCTTATGCGGCAGGTGAATTTTTTTAAGGGTTAATTTCATAGATGGTCACTGAACTTATCTAAAAATTATAAAATGATCGCTAAAGTTTAAAATTTGAAGAAACGATTACTAAAGTTTCATGCACTTCCACAAATGGTCACTAAAGTTTTAATTTGTTCAACACACGGTCACTGAAAAATCGTAATGACTTTAATTCGAATTTAAATGACCAAAACACGTGGACATAAATGCTTGATCACCTTAAGTGCAAATTTCTTGCTATTAAGTGACACATGTGGAGTAAATTAGATAGAAATTGTAAAAGTGATATTTTAATTCTCGTTCCGTCTATATACGTACAAAATCATAAATTTAGATATGATATATAAATATTTTTCCATGTTTCTGTGTGATCGTGCATAAATTTTCAAACTTTTAATGCACTTTTATTTTAATTCACATAAAAATATAGTGTATTCTTGTTCAAAAGAAATTTGCACCTGAGGTGATCAAAAATTCTATGTCCACGTGTTTTGATCCTTTAAATTTGAATTAAAATCAAAACGGTCCTTTAATGGCCGTTTGTGAAACAAATTAAAATTTTCATGATCGTTTGTGAAAGCGCATGAAACTTCAGTGACTGTTTTGTAATTTTTAGGTATGTTCAGTGACCATTTGTGAAATTAACCCATTTTTTTAATAATCAAGTGACTAATGGTGAAATCATTATAAATTTCAGTGACTAAGTTGATTAGAATATTTAAGTAACCAACTTGAAACTTTTATGAACTTAATGAACTCAAGTAAAACCAACAATTAAGAGAAAAATCACTCGGGTTTTGCTACATATACACTTGGGTGTACATAATGTCCAAATGACATTCCATTATTGGCCGATGAAAGAATTGTTTTTCTATGAAATATCATTTAGGAATTATGTACACCAACATGTAAATCTTGATGTAAATGTGAATAATTCAAATCACGACTACAAGCCATATATCAGTCAAAAGGATATTTTGTATGATAATTAAAAAAAAATACATTTGTCATTCTAATCAAAATGTACATACTCCTCCACCTCTAATTAATGATTATGTAGAATCCAACTAGTCCTGTGTAATACTCGACAATATTCATCATCGCGAGTCAGATCAGGCAAAAAAGGTAATCGTGCAGAAAAACTTGGCAACCAACGTTTCGCCTGCATTTCACACTTGGAATCTTAAAGGACGGGTGTTTGTGAGAAATCTTGTTATGCAATTAAGCGAGCTTCGTCACTTTCTGGCACCACAATGTCAAGCCTCATCATTGGCTTGTACTTGTAAGGTATCCGAGCACCCGCCTGCATACACAATTCAACAACGGCTGGAGCCTTTCCATAGAACCTCTTGAGAGCACTTTTCAGTGGAGGCCCTTTTGGATCTTCAACATGCCACACGTAATTCGGGGGGAACACTTCATCGACTGTGGCATCTTGCCAGCCATGCTTTCCATCTCTCCATTGATGCTTAAATTCACCACAAAGCTTAGCATTGTGGCCCCTGGGACCCACGTGAACCTCTGAGCAGTATCCACATGCCTTCACTGTGTACTTCTTCATTAACTTCCGCAAGCCCCATTTGACTTTCTCGTATGCGTAGATAGTCTCCTGTGCAATTGTAGGCACCTCTGACTCTACCGGCGGAAGAAAGCGCTCTAGAGCTCGATGAGTGTCGAGGTCCACAATTGACGACCCTGAATTACCAAAGCTGTGAGGTCCAGGTTCCTCGACAATTCCACCTATATCAATTATTTTCTTCCCAATCATTCGAATGGGTTCTGTCCTCCTCCTTGATGGATATTCTAGTAACTCAACGCCAGCTTGGATGCAGAGTTCGACAATTGCAGGAATTCTCTCATATTTAAACCGTGTGTCGTGCTTAATGCGCCGACCAAATGGATCATACATATGATATGACTCAATGGGGATAAGTACATCGTTAATAGAACCCTTCACCCATGAGTGAAAACTTCTGCGGCTTCCACTGGTTGGGCCAGAACAATCTTGAATGCCATGTGCACTTTCGGCAATGTGGATTTCAGAGCACTCACTGCAAAAAAATAAATAAATAAAATAAAAAAGCACTGGATAATTACTTCCAATTGCCCGATACATCAACTATTGATCAATAAATGACCACAAAATGAGAAAAGCAGTACAAGTAAAGAAAACTCCTCTCCTACTTTACGAGTTACCTACAAGCGTGGATGGGAATAACGTGCAAGAGCTGTGCAAGTCCTTTAATTAAAATTTTCCAAGCATCAAGTACTTCATAAGCAACCGGAATAAGATCAGGTACAAGAAGTCCATTTTTTGGAGGCTCAAGAGGCTTCTCTATTCCCTTTTCTGCAAGCTTCTTATCAGCTCTGGCAGCCTCCTGAATCTTCTTTAGAGGTATGGGATAGGGCTTCTTCTTTTTCTTGGGCAGTATTGGAGGAAGATCTATATTTTGAGGTACTGCATCATGGTTCTTCTTGTTGTAACCTCCTCGAGCTTGTCTCCTATCAGCGCAAAATAAGGTCCTTGGTCTACCTGTTGTGGTGCAGGCATCCTCATATAAATGGCCAAACTGCAATTGAAATCCAAATTGTCAACCTCCATAGCAACTACCCTTAAAACATAAAACGGCATCAAAAAGTATATTTCTAGGCAATTTAAGTCAAGGCAAGGCCAAGACTTCAGAGCATGAACACTTACCACATGGTTCAGAGTTAGACACAGAAAAAAATTGAGTATATATGAAAACTGCATGTAAGTATTTAATTCAGATACAAGAAACTAAATGCAAGTATCTAATTCAGATTCAAGAAAGGGAATAAAAGGGCAACCTCAGACAAGGTAGAGATAAAATTCGCTTGTAAAACAAATGAGAAGGGATTTTGTCAAAAGAACCTATTGTCAATTTCCTTGTTCACTTGCAAAAGACTCATTCGCGCACATCAAACCCAGAGGCTGATGGTGCTAGTGCTAGAAACATGATGAATAGAGAATGCATCGAAAGGATCCTAATCTATGGCTTTATGGGCTTAAATATGAAAGCAATACAAGTACAACTATAGATACCCTTTGATTTAGAAAGTAGTAATTTTGAGAGCCTTCCATGAACTTAATGTCCTACTTGACAAGAATTGTCTCCCCATCTTGAAATCCAGAAGAGGGAGATTATACCTATGATTCTATTATACTCATATCTGCTATGTAGCTTGTTTTCACCAAAGAAAGTATATAAAAATTAAGAAACGTAAATATGATGAGGTGGGCAAAAGAATGGAAAACAGTGAGATATACCTTTAACCCATAAAAATACGACGTTGAAACCGGTAGCTGGTGCATCTTAAACTCCATGGTACCAAGAAAAGCACCTGAAAAGAAAGATAAAAGCATCAAACAACCTGGAGTAGAATGCCACTTTATATTTAAGTTCACTAGAAATTAAAATGGACACACAAGCTGATACTTGGTTATTGTGTTGCTATCATCATCTCAAGCACCATAATGCATACAACACAAACAAACAATGTATTGTTCCCAATAAATACGTCCTTTTATATTTGCTGTTGACATATTCAAGGAATATGATAGATGCATGTATTGGCTGGAAAAAGTCATTCAATTATATCATTATAGGCATATGACTATAGGAACTCAGTAGCATAAAATCAATAGAAGGAAATTTATCGTTCCTACCCTTAATTGAAGGACTCCATGAAGCGAAAACTGCTGCTGGAAACTGTTGAAGCATTTATCTCAATAATGTATTGTAGAGTTTTCCTTCTCCCCCAAAAGAAACCAAATTCCGGAATCTGAAATTTGAAATTACAAACTGATAAACTGAGTTAAGCATTTATGTTCTGAAAACAGCAATTAACACCCAAGCTGAAATCCAGTAACAGAAGAACAAAGCAAGAAACAGTTTGACGAGATAACTTTTACCCTAAGGCAAGAACCAATTGCTCATCAATTTTGAAGCAAAAATATATAGAAGGTAATCAAAAAACCAGAACGTTATATAGAAGTCAAAACCCACACCAATATGGTGAACATAGACTTGATTAAGTTGAAATCGACTCTCGTATGTTCCTCTTTTTACCAAATCAACACATGGGGACGCGTTGAGGGTGGGGAAGGGAATGCAGTGGTGCTGCTGGTTGGTGTGGAGGTGAGGTTGGTGTTGCATTGGGGGCTGGGGTTGCACCTGAGCCAAGTTAGAATCATCACTGAAATTCTCAAAACTTCAGATAAACAATTCCCAGATAAAATAAAAGGCAAGTTTTTTGGTTAACAAAAACACCGGATTCAAAAGAAATAACATTAACAAAAACATGAACCCTGTATATTAACTAAAAATTCTTGCTGGCGATAGCAATTAAGAAAAAGAAAAGCCCAAAACAAAAATAGAACTGGGAACATCAGATAGATGAAATCTACTAATTACACCATTACATAAGAATCATCTCACAAGTGAAGTAGCCATAGTAGAATAATTAACACATCAAAAAAAAAAATCAAACCTCTTGCAGTTCCAAGTATTCGTTTAACAGTGTCCGATGTTTAACCTTTGCTCGTCAATGGCAAGGAAGCAAGGAAAAGATAGAGGACTTTTAATTGAAAAATGACGGTGGCGGTGGTGCGAGGGAGGAGTAGAAATTGAGGAAGAAAATGAGAAGAAACAAAATTTTGGAATTATATTTTCCTCAATTTGTGCCTGTGGATTGCATATTTTACCTCACAGGAAAAGATATAATTAAAAGTTCATTTTCCAAATTTCCGGAAAAATAATATCAGCGAACTTTTCCTGTTGATTACTATTCGTTCTAAATTCGTTTGGGAATGGGGGTATCAATTTGGTTCGTTGACTAGAACGCATGTGGCTCGACTCGAGAAAAGTCCAAGTCGGCCAGCTCGCGACTCGATAGAATCGAGCTGAGGGTCAGGCCGAGTCCATTTTTGGAGCGACGATCAAACTTGAGCCAGAGCTGCTTGCAATTAAAGAAATAATAAAAAATCATGAGCCGATTGAGCTCAGCTTGATAAGGCTCGAGTCGAAAGCTCGGGTTGAACCTCTATTGTTTGGCAGATCAAAATTTTGGCTCAACTCAAATAAAAAAAAATTCAAACCATTTTTATTCGAGTCGAACTCGAGCTTCAAGTTTCTGCTTGTGAGTCGACTCGGCTTGACTCGTTGACTAGTTTGAGGTAAAAGTTTGTCCTTGATTTTTTAAAAGGGGTGAATCGATCTTTAACCTTAGTTATAGTTGTTGCACGGTTAAATTTCGAAAATAAAATCACGTGTACTTTTCTAAATAACTTTATACCTTNGAGTCGACTCGGCTTGACTCGTTGACTAGTTTGAGGTAAAAGTTTGTCCTTGATTTTTTAAAAGGGGTGAATCGATCTTTAACCTTAGTTATAGTTGTTGCACGGTTAAATTTCGAAAATAAAATCACGTGTACTTTTCTAAATAACTTTATACCTTGTTTAATTAATTGACATACTCTAGAAACATTTTTGAAAAGGAAAACTTGCATTTTTTGTCTTCAACTTTTGAAGAAATGTTTTAGTTTACCATCACAATTCATCCCAACATTTTAATTAAGCCCGTGTTTGGCCTGCATTACTTTCAGGAAAAAAAAATATTGTTACCTTTGTTTTCAAATTATTGGGCCCCACTAT
>CAIGRO010293319.1:0-15581 GCA_903798355.1 Fraxinus baroniana
AGATGGTACAAATAGCATGGTCCAAGTTTTATTTATGATCCTACCATAAGATTCCTCCTAAGACAGACTCCAGGATGTCAAGTCTGAGGACCTCATACGCTTTCAAGCAATTCGCCGACCTTGTAAGAAGTAGAGGGCATCCTTTAACTTGAGCTTCACATCACAAGGAATGAGTTCCATTTTTCTCACTATTGTCCGTTCCTGGGTTAAGGATGACTTTTGTTGACCCCAAAAAATGTATCTTCAATGTGGCCAATAAATCTCAAAGTCTATCACGTCAACACAAATCTTATTTCTACACACTTGGACAAATCGTTAGTCATACGTGACTTCCTCAGATGATGGGGGAGTTGATCGCGCGCACTCCAACGATCAAGTCAGTTGGAGAAGTAAATATATGAGTGTGGAGAACTTTAGACATGAGCCTACAATGTAAAGAGGGGGTCGGCTTTGGGGAATCACAAAAAAACAATAATATGACAAAGTTATAGTTTGGAAATCTAAACTTGCATTGCTTTCAAATGACACTAAGTGTGAGATTTTATAATTTAAGAAGATAGAATGAAGGTCGTTGGATGGAAAGACATGTGGTCTCATACGTGTGGCTGATGCCTATAATCTTAGACATCAATCAATCATGAGCCGTAAATATTGGTACCATTTTAGCATCCATAATGTCTAGCTTACGACTTTAGACTTGACCGAATAGGCTGGCAGTTGCGGTGGTGATAGTGAATTGTCACATCAACCGTATATCAATTAGGTCAGCCTTCCGGTAATATATTCCGAGGTGGCGTGGGACCTCATCTTTGTTGGCCACGTAGGGTATTTGGGGCCTTGTGAATCAAGGAGTAACAATTGTCCTTGACAATCCATGTATGATTATTCGTATAGTGCATGGACTTTCGAATTGGTGATGAAGAAAAAATGGGCTGAGCATAACAATTTCTTTGACCGACCTTTTTATCCTAGGAAAACACCATGCCTCCTCTCAATTTCGGTACTCGACCATCTGAGCTATCAAGGAGTGATTGGCATGAGCGATCTCTTGCTCCTGATAAACTTCTACTCGACATTATCCTTATTTAAAGAAGATTAATCATTCTCCAATTGAATACGAACTTAACTCTAACGCCCTTCAAGGACAACGCTTTCTAGATACTTGAGTTGATCCATAGCCTTTAGGATCCTAATTCTACTAGGTATCTACTACCTAAAACACTAGGCACATTAGTCCCATATTCCCCGACACATAGTTATTATTTTATCTGTCTATATTAGCATGAGAAGAGCTACGGGTCAAATCCCCTTAGCTTTTATTTTAGATGTCAAGCATCACTGTTCGTGATCATTTCAAGTTCAGACTTGCTCCATCCTATCCTCATCCCAGGTACAAATTTTGGTAACATCAACATTTATCAAACAAATTTATTAGAATCGACCAATTTTAATTTTTCCCTCACAAAAGCACTGATTTGTTCTTTAGATTTTTTTGAAAACAAATGTCTAAAGAGACTCATGTCGAATAAGAATGAACCACGTCCCTGATTGGAGTGTGTTGGGAATTTACTTTAACATGCACAGCGAAAAATAAATTAATTTTTCAATTCCCTCCATGGATCTGTTTTGTGTTTAGATAGAAATTGTGTTTAGAACAATACATTCGATAAATTCTACAAACTCATTTGCTAATCTTGGAACACGAACATTTACAATCTGCAATCCATAGTTGTCCAATAGTCCAGTTTCCAATGAAAATTCACATAGGGAACAAGAATGAAAGAATTAGGAGATATTCTCTTTGTGTTTCAGTTTTGTATTTTAGATTTTGAATTCATTTTGAGTTTTGTGTTTTGAATGTCCAATTTGAGATTGTTGAAAATGTGTTCTTTTTAGCATTTTGAAAATACCCAACAACATGTTTTGAAAATTTTAGCTTGATTAAAACTGAAAACATCCAAAACAATTTGTCGTTTTGGATTTTCTTTGTAAATTTTTTTACTGGTTTTCAAAAATGCATTTTCTAAAATAGGAAAGAAAACGCATTTTCACTGTTTTGAAAAATCAAAAATAGAAAATGGCTTGAAAATGATAAAGAGAACAGACCCTCAGGGTTTCTCTTTTCTCATGCTAGCAAGAATATGAATTATGTTCTATTCTATTTTTCTGAAACCCTAATGGCTTATTAATATAAGTCCAATGAGGCTTGTTTCGTCTCTTAAATTTTACCCAATCAAATATTTAATTTATCAAATTATTTAAATTCGTTTCATGAATTAATTAATTCGGGACTATAACAAGCAATCTAATTAATTAATTGTCCAACACTTCTTAATTAATTAATTGGTGAATCTCAAGTTATTTACTTCACAAGTAAGAAATGTCACACGTGATTATCTGCCCGTAATAATTATGTACATATATCATTATTAGATACGACAACAAATGGTTCAAGATTAGTCATATGTAAATTGTATCTCACAATTACAATTCCTTGTGATTAACAAATTACCAAGATTTAAATCTTCATAATCTATTATTTAATTTAGAATATTAATTTAATTAAATAATATATTTTGTCATAAATATGCATCAATTATATATTAAAAGTATTTATGTCCAAAATTGATTAGACTTATGACATAATACTTACAGTGTGAACTTGAGCGTTGTCTAATATATTTTCAAAAATATTATGGCATTAATATTGACGTTGGAGCATATAGAGTTCCTCAGTGGGTAGAGTCCACTTACGTATCAGGGGATCTTCCATGTGAAGATTTCATAATTAGCTCTCGTTTGAGCCACTTTTTTTAAAATGAGAATAAAAAATATAGCCGTTATTGTGGCCCACATAAAAGATAGAAAATTTGAATTTAAATGTTGATGTGATAGATAACGGTCATATTTTTCATTTTAATGAGGAAAATAGATGGCTCAAACAGGGCCTTAAAAGGTTTAGTTTTACCAATTTCGAATTTAAGAGATTATGTTTAAAATTTCAAATCTCAGAACTTTTTGAATTTTATTTATAAATTAATTAATTAAACATATATTTTATTATTTAAATATATTAAGGTCACAAATTCAATATAATTGGTCAAATATTATTAATTAGTCACAAATCACGATTTTCATATTTCACAAATTATTTTAATCTCACAATTCTAAAAATTTATAGGTCATAATTTGTTCATCGATCACAAATCAAAAATTTATACTTCACAATTTATTCATCGGTCACAAATCTATCAAATTAGTAAGTCACATATTATTCATTGGTCACAAATCACAAATTTTATATGTCAAAAAATTTCTTATAGATTACAAATCACAAATATTATAAGTCACAACTTATCATACACTCTCAAATATTGAAATTATCGATCACAAATTAACAATTTTTTAGGTCACGCATTATTTTTTGGTCACAATTTATCTTTATCATTGCTCACATATTATTTATTGGTCACACACCAACCAATTTTTTAGTCACCATCGGTCACGTATTATTTATTGGTCAAACACCAACCAATTTATTGATCATAATCAAGAAAACAATTTGTGATCACCACTGAAAGCCAAAAAATAACTAACCAAGAGGGAGGTGAATTGGTTTTTAAAATTTTTTCAAATATAAATTCAAATCTTAAACAATATAATAGCAATTATAACAATTCAACAAATATGCACAAATACAAAAATAATTAAGCACGAACAATTTGAGAAATATAAATACGGTAAGTAAAAAAGATAGAGGATGCAAACGATATAATTATGGAGGTTCTCACTATGTTGATAGACTTATGGTGCAATCCAACCCTTTACAACGTTTCCAATGACTTACAAACAAGGAGCACTTATCCTTATACAATGTTGAGTTTTACGAGACATCAACACGTCCCGCACTATTGAGCTTGGGAGCTCAATATGACCTACATGATGACCTACAACAAAGAGCATCGATCCTTGTACAATGTTGATCTTTAAGGGACTTCAACATGACTCACACTTTATCAAATTGATTTTACAATGAAACTCCTCTCTTGATAAATAATACAAACAAACTAAGTATTAATAGAGGCTAACATTTTAATGAATAGTAGTGAATGATAGCTTAAATGTTAGATTAAAAACTTTGATGAATATGATAGTCAAAAATAAGATTTAATCAATCAAATCAATGAGAAAACGGAGAGATAAATACAATATAGATTCAAAAATCTTCTCAATAAATATTTCTCTTTTAATGGATGATTGTAATAAATTAAGTGCTAAGAGAGAAATGAGAAATTTTGATGAATATGATGATTTTACAAGTTTAGTTCAATCAATCAAAGTTTCAATATGAAGAAGAAGATGAAAAGTTTATGCAATGTAAGTGCAAAAATCTTCTAAAAAAATATATCTCTCTTTCAATGAATAATTTGTGATACATTAAGTACTAAGATATATTAGAAACTTTGATGAATATGATATTTACAGGTTGATTCAATCAAAGTTTCAATATGAAAAGTAGAAAATTATATGTGATGTACGTGCAAATAATATTTTCCAAATAAAAAACTTTGATAAATAGATTTTCAAAAGTTAATTCAATCAAAAGTTTTTCAAAGCTAAATAATTTGATAATAATAAATGAGATGCAAAATCAATATAATTTTAATTAAAAGTATCTCATTTGAATGTTCTTGAATGTTAAAATGAATGTCAAGTGAGTTGATATTTATAGAAGTGAGAAAAACCAACTTTTCTATCTAATCAGACGACCTAATCGAACGTCTGGAGTAGTACCATACAACCTAAAAATTATCCGTTGAAAATCAGTCATAACGGTCAAAAACGCTGACCGTTACGGATAAATCAGACGTCCAGATAGACAGAAAGATTTCTGCCAAATCGGATGCTTTGTCCGGACGTCGGATGGTCAACCGAACGTCCGGTTGACCATTGACCCTTTTTTTAAGAGATGTGATCTAAGTTCAAATATCACTTTGAAAAATCAATTTTATTTTTGATCAAAAATGTTTTATACAAGTGATATGAAAATAAATCTTGTGTACAAAATGATTTTTGAGTTATTGTCATTCATTACTAAAAATCAAAGTGTTATACCTTTACATATGATCTCGAAAGCATAATCTCTGATCTTGCTTCGAAGTTTCTTTCATATTTAGTTCTTAAACTCTTGATCTTGATCTTATTGACATTTGTCTTTAATGCTTGACTTCGATCTTGATCTTCTTCATGAGTTCGATTTATAATGTGTTGATTTTGACAATGCTCGATTGATTTTAACATTGAACTATCATCACTCAAAATCAATTGTTAGAAACAATATTAATCTTGTTTGTTATGATCAAAACATTAAGGATGAAATCAACTATATGTCAACACTAACACCTATGGTTAGCACTGTAGATCGATTGATTTTAACATTGAATTATCATTACTCAAAATCAATTATTAGAAACAATATTAATCTTATTTTTTATGATAAAAGCATTAAGGATGAAACAACTATAGGTGAACAGCCACCTCTTAGCACAACCACCAACGCCGCTTGTACCACCACCGCTTCCACCATCTCCTCAAATCCATTACTGTCAACGTAACCACCATCTACATCCTTCACCACCTTGACCACCATCTCCACCACACTACACCACACCACCGCCACAGCTACCATCTCCTCTATCTTCGTCTCAACCACACCATAACCACCAACATCGATAAAAAATCTCCAAACCGCCACCACCACCACCACAGCAACCGCGATGCCACACCACGACCACCAACACCGTAACATCACCACCACCATCGTCACCACCAACAACTACCAAAATCAGCACCACCATAGCCACCACCAACAACCGCAAAAATAATAAAAAAACCTAGAGATAAAATCAACAATAATTTGTTCGATTTGCAACTTTACGGTCAGAACTCAACTCCGCCACCTGCCTCCGTCACACACCACCACCCTTTTTCTTCTTTGGCCTGATTTGCAACACCACCACGCGTAGCAACAATGTCATCATCGCTCACGACTCCGACAATGTGGTGGGATGAAGAGAGTCAAGAGACATTTGCGGATTCGGTGGGGCTCATGGCGTACAGCAACCGCAACATTGTCGCTGTAGTGGTCCGACCAGCCACCACAATCACGGGACCGTCGCCCCCTCCACGTCGCCAAACTACTAGAGAGAAGGAAGAAGGAGAGGGAGAGAAGTATCTACAATTAGGGATTAAAATCGGGGTGCGGTGCGGGGTGGGGTGGGGTAGGTTGGGTGTAAATTAATTTTTAGTTTTATAATATTATTATTAATATTTAAGATAAATAATTATCTGATTTTTGAAAAGAAATTCGTTAAATCTGAAATTTAAAATTGAATCTTTAAAATTCTAATTTTGTGTAATTTCCATGTCTTCCAGTTGCAGGGGTTTCGCCCAAGGACCCCCCTTCACGTACAGGGGCCTTACTCTTCGCTCAAACATACGATTCACATCTATGATTTGGATAAATTTTCAAGCCCAAGTCCAAGGGCAAAAACAGTTTTAGATGGTGTTTGGTAGGGATTAAAATTAGATTTTTAGTAAATTGTGATAAATTTTTTTAAAATTTGTGGTTGAAAAGTTGTGGGACCCATGAAAAATGTGGTTAATATTTATTGTTTGATTTTGACTTTGATTAAAAACAGATTTTAATCCAGACCAAACAAAGGCTTAATTTCAAAACTAAAATTTGGGGATATTGTACTATTTTCATGACATATTGCCATTCACTGCCATAGATGATTCACTAGGCCTCGTTTGGTTATCCACATATTTGTAGGAGTTACTATTATTCCTTTTATTATTTCTCTTTATAAATCATTTATAAACTTGCCAAACCAAGCCGCAGAAGTTGGAATTCAAATTTTTATTCACTTAACAATTATTCTTATGAATCTCACTTCAAATAACTTGCTAAAATCTTATGTTTCAATTGAGTAACTCAAATTTTAATATGTTCTAACCTAACTTTAAATTTGTTTCATGTTGATCGTTAAACTTCAAGTTTTGTTTCACATTAGTCATTCTTAAGATGAAATTGATGTTAATGCAAATAGACAATCTCTGAGCTGCAAGGAGACTAAAATGATCTATGTAAAACAAAATTTATAATTGTGTAACTCTTGTGGAACAAATAAAAGTTCAATGATCAACGTGAAACAAATTTTAATTATGATAATTTGAAATAAATTAAAGTTTAAAGACCAAATTGATATTGGCCTATAAGTTCAACGACCATGTTGGGTATTTTTGTGATGGCCAAATAACCCGTAGGCGATGAAGTTAATTGGAGAGGCACAAAGGTCACACCAAGCACGAAGTCCAGAAGCAAATTTGCACAATGCAAGAGAAATTTTTAAGCACATAGCAGAGAATCAGTATTGCTTCTTATCAAGCACAAAGCAAGAATGATTTTTGGTGTGTTTTGACTGAGGTCGAGAGGTCTCAATTTATAGGTAGAATTAGAATCAACAAATTGGTGTTACCTTTGTGGTATTGGATTAAGTTTTCTGAGCCTTAAAATAAGAGGAATTCTTTGTTCTTTTTTATTCTTCAAATTGAGTTTTCTAATTTCATTTCCTTTATTTGTTAATTTCATAACTTATATGTTTGATTTGTTCAATTGTAGGTGGAATTAGAATCAATAGACCAGAAGGACCTTTTCACCTACAAAAAATGAGACATCAACATANTTGCCATTTTTTGGATTTGATTTCCTTTATTTGTTAATTCCTTATCTTACTTGTTTGATTTGTTCAATTGTAGGTGGAATTAGAATCAATAGACCAGAAGGACCTTTTCACCTACAAAAAATGAGACATCAACATAGCCTTTAATAATATTGTTGGTGCAAGTCCAAAATAAAAAGAAAAAATGTTTTCTTGCTCCGAAAACAGATATTATTGGTGAAAGATATTTTTTATTTGTACACTCCTATTGAAGATATTTTGTGGCAATAATATCGCCCATAGCTAAGCTCCAAGAAGCTATAACTTACATCGCGTTGGAAGACACGGCAAGTGCATGCCCTACCCTACAAGACTAGGAAATTGCACTTTAATTTATCTTCAACAGTTATCAAGATCAATTATAGATAGTGTTTAATGTTTATGACACCGTTGTTAATTTATTACGAGAATTTTGCAAAAAGAAATAAATCAAAAAATCAAAATCAAAATCAAAATTGGAAGAAATTCACGGATTATAAAAGATAAAGTTTCGTTCAGTAGGGAAAAATATTACAATTATAGCATTAGAAATATAAATACCGAGCGGAAAAAAAAAAAAAAAAAAAATCTATTCACACTAAGATGAAAGGTGAATATACTAATTCTATTACAAGTGGAAAATTTAAATCATATTCTACTTGAAAATCAATGCATATAAAATTCATGTTCAGTAATATTAGTCCATTCATACCACGCATCGTTACATTATGGATGATGTCTCGATGATAATTCAGTAAAATGTTTCTGACACCTTGAAGATACCATAACCTTTCATTTTTGGATTGGGTTTTGGAACTTTTTCATAAAGATGACACAAAAATAGCTCTCATTGGCTTCAAGTTGGCTGTGTAGTAACTATTGAAATCGACTTCAAATAGACAGCCATTGACAAAATACCAACAATAGAGGCTTTCTTGTTAAACCAGTGGGGTCTTTTGACCCCACACAGACTTGGAATTTCCTACCAATTATAGTCAGGTTCGTGTAACTATGGAAATATAAATATTAGCAAATTCCCAGAATGTTGAAATGGCATTACTGGAATTTCAAACCACTAAAATATCTCATTAGCATGGCCTAATTGCAAGATTAAAACCAGATACAGCTTTCATCATTTGGCTATAAAAGCAAACAACCAGGCAGGCTGTTGTTCAAATCAAGAAAATTCTCTAAAATCAATTTAAGGATGTCTATAATGGAAGAAAATAACATGGAGGGGAGGAAAATAGTAGTGGCAGTAGATGAAAGTGAAGAGAGCATGTATGCCTTATCTTGGTGTCTCGGCAACCTCTTGTCCCAGAACCATAAACCAACGAGTACCCTAATTCTCCTCTACATCAAACCTCCTGTGGATGTCACTGGTAGTGGTAAGATCTCTCTCTCTCTCTCTCTCTCAATGTCGTCTAAAAGCTAAGTCATTAGATGAGGTGGTGAAACATGGTACTAGGATAGGCACAAATCTTAGGCACATGCTAGACCTTTGATTAAAAATGAATCTAGCATGCGCGCGAGGAGATATGTTGAAGACTAAATTTTTGGAACTTAAGTTTGTTAAACTTGTGTTTCATTTCGAACTACTGAAGAAGATTCCCATGATTTGCAGGGTATCTATTTGCTGGTGATGTCATTGCAACCATGGAAAAACACAACTGTGATTTGACAAATTCAGTGATGAGAAGGGCAGAGGCAGTTTTCAAAAACTTCAACACAGCTGTATGTGTTCTCTTCCCTCTGTGTATGCACTAGCGCTAGGACTAGATTGTGTACTGTTATGCAAAGGTGAAATGACACATGGAAAATTGCAGGTCGCAGTGGAGAAAAAAGTTGGAAGTGGAGATGCCAAAGATGCGATATGCGTGGCTGTCGAGAAACTTGGAGCCGACATCTTAGTTATGGGAAGCCACGACTATGGTTTCTTCAAAAGGTACCTTAACTTCGCTTCTAATACTGTGTTTTTAAATTTTCTTGATTCTGATTTCTGAACGCAATTACACTCTCTTACACTTACAGGGCTCTACTGGGAAGCGTAAGTGATTACTGTGCTAAGCACGTGAAGTGCCCATTAGTGGTTGTTAAGCGTCCCAAGACTGCCAAGACGCGTGATTATATGTAACATAATACCATGTAATAATAATATGCATTTATGAGAAAAAGTGTGTACATAGTTTTTTTTTTTCCAATTCTTCTCAAATCCTAGAAAAAACTTGCAGTAGGGAAGCGTTAGTAATTACATATCGTATTATGTAACATAATACCATATACGCTCGTCTTTTGTATGTACATTTTGATTTGATGTTGCAAGTCAAGAAATTATCCAGGATTGTATATTGAATTAGGATCAAGCTTGACGACTATCTTTAGATCAGACCAATGAGTCTGAAGAAGATGCAGCGCACCAAACTTTTTCCCTTTGTGGAAGGCTGTGAATTGGAGTTGTTCTTAATAAAACAATACAACAGACACTTACGGCCTGTTCGGTAGATATTAAAATTGAAAAATTAGTCGTTATTGTTGACTTTTATTAGATGAGTGAGACCCAATAATGACTATATTTTCAATTTTAATTGGATTAAAATTCCTACCAAACAGGGCCTTAATCTCTGATAAGAAAGTATGATAAGTTACAGGGTTAATACCCCAATTAGTCACTGAACTTGTCCAAAAGTTCCTATGAGGTCAGTGAACTTCAAAACTACCCTAAATGGTCACTGAACTTTGTAAATTTTGACCTCATCCATCACTGGCATCAAAATCAAAGGTTTTTGATGACGTGTCAAACGGAGTAAGTGACGTGGCACTTGTGTGTACAATTTCTTTCCCAAGTAAGCAAAATGTGATGGATTCAAACTCTCACTCATCGGATTCCACCATAGCCGCAAACCATGACACCTCAAACCACCAATTTTCAGCCGCCTAGACCGCCGGATAGCACCAATGGCATCACCCCACTCCTCCCAACATCTTCCACCGCACCACCGGTCACAAACCCATCGGAATCAGCTACAAAATCAAGTCAAAACAGCTTACTCACGCACGCTATCTTGGCCGGAAACCCAACCTCCGACCAGACGACCTCAAATATGGCTTCACCTCAACCAAAACATTGTCCAATCAATCTGCACTAGCCTATGAACCTCCGATAGTCGCACCTCCAATTTTTTCAAATCCGTCTCCTTCAATTCCAGCCCCGAACTTCATTGAACCTACAAATTGCCATCAACTGATCCAACAACAGGCCCAAAAGACCCTGAGTATGAATTCAATTGCACCAATTATCCACAAAATTGCTCCAATTTTTGAATTGAAATTTGCAAATGGCGTGAAACTCGGCGCTGTTCAGCCAAAATTGATTGATCCCTCCTACTTCAATCAACAAATTGACTTGAGGGAATCCATAATCAGGGGCAAACGAACATTGGCATACAAACAATTTATCCAATTCAACCTTCAATCCGAATAAAATTTTTATATGAACAACCGATTTTCTTTTAATTTGATCAATTCGGGCAAAAAGAAGAGATAGATTGTCCACCTCATCAAATTCTGCTTACTTGGCGAAGAAATTGTACACACACGCGCCACGTCACTTATTCCGTTTGACATAAGTAGTTTTTGGCAAACTAAAACTCGCAGTGATGGATGGGGTCAAAATTTACAAAGTCCAGTGACCATTTAGGGTAGTTTTGAAGTTCAATGACCTTATGGAAACTTTTGGACAAGTTCAATGATTAATTGGGGTATTAACCCTAAATTACACAATACAAGCTAAGATAGGCCTAAGGTGTAAAGTCTAAATTATATGGGGGTTAATATACGCCCAACTTGGTAGAGCATCTCCAAAAGACTCTTTAAACATGAGATGCTTTCTATTTTAAAGAGTCAACATCTAAAATCATGCTCCAAGAGACTCATTAAATTAACATTTTAATTTAGAGAGTGGGTTTAGCTCTCCAAATTTGGAGAGCCAAACTCACTCTCTATAATTAAATGCATTCAGAAAGTTTCAATTTTCAATGTAGAAAAATAATAAAATAATCTAAATAAAAGCTAGTTAAAATTAAATTAAAAAAATAATAAATATTTCTTGGGAGTAGTAAAATTAAGTGTTAAATATAAAAAGCTTATTGGAGCACTTCAAAATTTTAACTCTCTAAATTTATAAATGCTCTCCAAATGATAGAATATTCTCTTTGAAAATAGAGAATCTCTTGGAAATGCTCTAAACATGACATGGTTGAGATTGACCTACCCAAAAAAATTGTGAACACACCCAACATGCCCACATGCAAAACATATTTTGGTGTTTGTTATAACTTTAAGAGAATCGAGATGATAATACAAGTAACCGAATGGATAGGGTCAACACTTCCATTCTTCTCATGCATAACCGAGCATCCAAGATGCAATAAGAATATATTCGCTCAACTAAATATCTATATTTCTCCAAAAATAAAAGGTTTTGGACTTAATTGCACTTTTTCAAAAGGCATGGCAACCTGTTGCAATATAATTTTTTGAAGTTTAAGGGCAATTTCATCTTTAATGATTAATAGGTTTTTTTTATATATATAGTGGAAATCGATAGTAGCGACAATGGCGTTAATTAATGAAAAATTGATTTTAAAAATGTTCGTGAAAAAAGGTTGGGAGCGAAAGGGTAATGAGGATAAAGATGGTGGACAAAACGTATAATTTAGCAAAGTTTTAACTCTTAATTAAGTATTAATGACCCAACACGAGTAACAAGACCACATTTAAAACGAGCACTAAGAATTATCGGAATCATGATTCAATTCCCATCCAAATATCCCACAATAAAAGTTCCTCTTGAACTGCTTTTACGGTATTGATATCGCTGGGTCTGTGGCAAAAAGAGGCCAGGATATTGTTTCTTGGCCTCGAGAATGCCGGTAAAACCCTGCTTCTTTACACGCTCAAGGACGAGGTAACAATTTTCTTTTATTTATTCTGGAAATAATTGAAATACAGAAATTTATGTATTAATAAATTTATTAACTTAAAAGTATGAAGCTGGGCGATTTAATTGAATTGGATTTTTGGGTTACTTGTCGCAGATACTAGTTGAACATCAGCCGACACAATATCCGACGTCCGAAGAACTGAGTATTGCGAAACTTAAGTTTTAGGCATTTGATTTGGGGGTCGTCACATCGCCCGCAGAGTATGGAAGGATTACTATGCCAAGGTGTACTTCATGTTCAATGCATTAATAGAGTTAAATTATATGTGCTGTATATAATTTTATCCAACGTATTTTAAATTGAATTAAATCATAATTGTTATGTTAAATACCACTTTTTGTTTATCTGAGAAATCATTTGGTGTTGTATATGTGGTACGAGCTAGAGAGCTAAAATTAGGCTACTGATTTGTTTTTTCTTGTGCTTATACAAATAAATTTATTTGGATCTTGTTGCATTTTTGGTTATTTTAAGTTATCTGAATAATTGATGGTAAAGTTACTTGGGTACATGGCTTCTGAATCGTTTGTAGTTGTATTTGGGCGTTTTCTCTGTTCTCACTTTTTAGTAATGCATGCGGTTCAACTTCCTCATTGTTGACATCAAACTGGTTGAACCTAGCTGCCAGCAAATGTTAGAATGCTTGACCGTTGGAAGTGGGTGTTGCAGTATCTGTATACACTCCAATGCTCAAGTCAATTAGGGTTATTTGGGTGTGAAAAATGTCTAAAACAAATCAACATAGTTTTAGCTTAGTATATAATGAAAATCATACGCTGTGATGTATGTTCATCAAGTATTTATAGTTAGAATTGGTTTAATAGTTTGGAGTTGTTAAGGACCTTTTGGATGTCAGACAAGGTCTCCCAGTACCACAATATCACTTGCAACCTTATTGCAATCACCAGCGTCAAGGAGGGCAAGTCAACTTTACACCTTTGCAGAGTGTTTGTATTTCAACACTCGTTTCGACGTTGCTGCAATGAAAAATATCATATTAACGCACATAATTGATGAAAAATAGTGATAATAAAGATGTCAAGACATCTATGGTATTACTAGAATGCATAAAATAAGAAACCACTAATGTGATTGAGTATAAATTAGGTTATGTGATTGAATCATGTCTTGAGCAGATCTCAGGAGTTTTGGTTTACAAAAACGATGTGAGCCTCAATAGAATAAATCATAGAGACTGGATCAAAATTAATACGATCTAGTGTGGTTGTTTAGGATGTGATTTCATTGGGTCTATCAGTATATATAATGAAAGATTGATTAGGCTTAATGTTGTATCATTGAATTGCATTAAGCTACCTGGTTTAGAATCCTATCTTCTCTTTGACAAGTAGTGTTTTAATTTTACACTTTCTGAGTCTGAAGATTGACTCATTTTTCCTTTGAATACAAGTAGAAAGTGTTATGGCTTTGGGAACTATAAATAACCTAATTAGATATATAAAAAAGCATTTCTTGGTAAGTTTTCAGAATCCACTTGTGATATTGAGAAAAGAGCATGAATCTGTTACATTGAGTTTAATAACCCAAAATTTTGTGAAGGAAATTGATGACAATAAAACTTGTGAAGAGCTCTAAATACTCCTTTTAGCTCTGGTTTTTAGGTTTTGGGGCCCTCATATTGCCTTACGGGAGTTTCTTTTATTGTTTGGACTTATTTACAAATGTAAACTAAAGAGGTATTTTAAATATCAATAGTCAATATTGTTATTAATTTCTGTTCTGGATTCTGTACACATGCACAATGTATGTTAAGAAATACCACCAAGTATAACTCATTATCAAGTCAACAACTCGAGAGAACTTTTTCACCCTAATTTGACAAGCTCCACATTTAAAACAAATGTTATATGTACTTGAGCGGTAGTTACACTGGATCTTCCAGTAGATGAATCCCTTTTCCATATAGATTTGGGACTGGCTACATTTAACTTCTTTTGCCACTCTATTCGGCTTATGCAAGATCCAATGCAACTGCACTCAAGTACAACAATCAAGTGTATTGTTTACCCTTCATTTTATTTATTTATTTATTTGATAAAAGCACATGCATGTGCATACCTGATATCANAAACAAATGTTATATGTACTTGAGCGGTAGTTACACTGGATCTTCCAGTAGATGAATCCCTTTTCCATATAGATTTGGGACTGGCTACATTTAACTTCTTTTGCCACTCTATTCGGCTTATGCAAGATCCAATGCAACTGCACTCAAGTACAACAATCAAGTGTATTGTTTACCCTTCATTTTATTTATTTATTTATTTGATAAAAGCACATGCATGTGCATACCTGATATCAGAGTTTTGAACTAATTCTGGAGTCTAAACTTGGGATCCAAATCTAGCAAATAATTTAGATTACATAACAAAGACTGGTTTACTTTGGTGGCAAGTTTCAGCATGATGAGCTTGTTAGAGAGTAGGCATTTGTTTGAGGGAAAGCTAATTTTAATGAGTTTGATGGGATGACATAGAAACCTCAAGGGTGAGACAAATTACACTAGCATATAGCATGAAGATCTAGATTCTATTTGGAAAAAGCATACTAAGTTTACTAGCCATTATTACGAAGTGATTCATCATGGTGTGGGTTTTGACTTTTGTTATTGATGAGGAACGTGTGTTTTTCTTTGAATATGCCCATATGATAGGAATTAGAATTCGTTCCAGATTGATGGAGCTTGCATATTTATATTTGTAGTTCTTTACCCTTTTTTTCTTCCTTCGGTTGACCCTAATCAAAGAAGCCTCGTGCACTAATTATGGAGTATTCTCTTTCACAAGAGCAATAA
>CAIGRO010293329.1:0-23263 GCA_903798355.1 Fraxinus baroniana
TTCTTCATTTTAACAAAAAAAGCAAAAAAAAAAAAAAAAAAAATCGGGGGCGCTGCCCCCGAACCTCCGTGGGCCTCCACCCCTTTAATTCCGGGACCCCCCTACTTCAAGAAGCTGGCTTCACCCCTGTCTTCAACTATTTATCTTAAGGAGATTGCCATGAAGATCCTGTATGTTGTGCTTAATTGTATGCTCATATTCCATCTCTTGCCCAACAAATTTAAATAGTTAAAAGACACTTCTAGATTTGAAGTCATTTTAACTTAGGATAAAAGCTAATTTATCGAAATGTGTTGTTCTTCAACTTATGTATGCTACCTGGATTTTGCATGTTTTACATCTAATTATTTATTTTAGTCGAGTACTGTTTTTGGCGGTTTATTCCTCTCGTAAAATAGGCAGAAGGAATTACGGAATCTGTCATAGTTGTTGAGCTAAGGGCCACTCCTTTGTCTAATGCCCACGATAACGCTGATGCCCACTATGCAAGTCAGGATTAGAGAAGTGTTTCTTGGTGGAGAAAGAGACGGTCAACAAAGGATGATTATTTCTTTGATGCAGTGACAATTGTGGATTTTGTGACTAGGTTGTGAAAGAAGGATCAAGCGGTCAATCCTCCAGTGGTAGCACTTCCTCAATTAACCCCGACGACAAACGAAAGAGTTAAAGATATGTCACGTATGTTCAAATATCAAGTTCGCCTCAATGATGAAGAAGAACTACAAATTTCGATGACCGTGACAATCTGCAAGGCAAAAGGTAGCATGGAAGAAAATGCGGAAGGGAAGGGGTCGACATGATTAGTAGAAATTAATCAAACGGGGTATTACATGAAAATTTTCAGAGTTTCAAAATCTTCCCATACTGGGGATCTAGGCAACAAAATCTTTAATTTTGTCTTATTGTATAACACTGTTTTTGTATATCACTAGTCAGTGTTAATATCCATCTTTGTTGCATTTGCATGCCCTTTACATTTTGTCCACCACCTCACTATAAGCCTTTCTTACGTACCCTAGTTGATATTGTCTGTTATGTTTCTAGCTCCATTTATTGTGAAAGCGTTAGACTTTGCAGATGAATGATGATGTATTGACAAACACGGGCTTAATGTGGTTCAGTGGTTGTCACATAAAATCATAAATTAAGTGGAAACAAGTTTCCTTGTTCAACCCCTCACACTCTTAATTGACACAAAACTCAACAAATTCAAATAGACTCTAAATTCAAATAACTCCATTTTTTTCCAATTTTCGTTGTGTTCTTGTTATATTTATGAGATGAACAGTAATGAGCTACGGAGTTGCTGAGCTGAATTAAAACTGTTGAGGAGATAATATGAATTAGTTAAGGAATCCTTTTGCATGCTTCAAATAGGATAACTAATGAGTATATGCTTAATGAATATACGCAATATTATACCTCTGTTGTGATCTCAGTGCAAGGTGTATAAAATAAATGCATTCAAAAATTAATAGAATGCCTAAACAAATGGCATCATATATTGTTGTCCACTATTATAAATTGGAGAAAGAAAGCGTAGCAAAGTTGTCCTTGTAATAACAGCTGGACTGCATGCCTGATGTAAAATGCAATATGGATTTAAATTAAAGGAATAAAGTCAGTTTCAGATGTATCCTTGTATGTGTCCAGAACATAATGCTCTTAAAAAAATTTATACTCTTAAATGAAAACCAAATTACCTTGGTAAACAACAAGCCATTGCAAGCAACTTTTAACTTTTTGCCAACTTACTCAAATGCCTCTGCCACCTTCATCAAAAAAGTTTAGATAGCAGTACAGTAACGTTTGACCTACAGTAGAATACCATATGAGTTAATGATGCATTCATGAAAAGTGATGTTTAAATTCATATATCAACACATGTTCGTACCTTCCGAAATGTACATAACATTTTTCGCCAGCGGAGGGATGAAATTTGCAGCAAGTAAATGTTGTGATAGGGAGAATTGCGCGGGCATGGCATGGAAGTGTGACAATATGACATTGGGGTTGACATGAAATATTGTTGAGGTGGCTCAAAGTTCGTTCCGCTATTAACCATAGCGCTCTTCCTATTTCTTTGTCTCTTACTCGTGCTTGATGTCACACCAGACTGCATGGCAGAATCGACATTAATCGATAAGTTGTAATTCTAAAGAGTTGCAAATCTATAGCATAAAAAGGAAAATACCTTTGTTTTCTTCAATACCATCTCCAATGGGCTCTTTCTCCGAAGTTTCTTGGGCGCTCCCTTCCATTGTGTCATTTTTTAATCCAATATGCTTCCGCTAGCAATTTTTGATAAATCAGTACAATCATTAAAAAGCCCAGAAGTACTATGATGTGAAATGGAAACACTTCGAGAACTCGATTTTGTGGTCACGAGCTTTACATTGACATTTTATCCAATCCATTATCGCACGTGATCGAATTTCATCATCTGCAGCAAGATCTGCTAACTGCGCAAAGTCATTTGACATCCCTTCATATCTCAATTGTACAAGAGTACTAACTAATCCATCGTAGTTTACTGACACCCTCGTGTGTGTTCTACGAACATCTCTCATTCATCTTTGCATTATATACCTATCTGGAATATGTGTGATGTCATTCCAAATCAGCACTACGATCGCATGCCCGAAAAGTATTCTCCGAAACTCAAACAAATGGCAGCTGCAAACAGTCTCACATTTATCTTGCACGAAGGAGACATGGAACGTTTTTCTCTTACAAATAGTTTTTCTTGTACATCGAACGTCATACAAATAGTTTCTGCAGTTGTAGACATAACATCACAATAAACATTTCTCGCGAACTCTTCCTGAACTTCCCTGAATTTAACAATGGTGTACACTGTCTAATATTGTTGCTCCATTTGAAATTGTGTTTCACACGCTAACATTTGTGAGAATGATTTAAAATCAGCTTGGAACTCCTGCTCAACCTTATTTATCAAGAAACGTTCGTACTATTCGACAAAGTACTTCAACGAGGTCTTCGAATGTACATAACCATCGAAGAAAGCATTTATACTCTCACTTCTCTGCGTGGTTGATATCCCTGCCCAGAAAGTGGTTTTCAGAAAGCAAGGAACCCAACGCCCTCTGTGTTTGTATAATCCCGACAGCCAATCATTTTCATGTAAGCCATACCTATCAATCATCGTTGTCCAACAGTCTTCAAATTCTTCACAAAACTATGAATCATACACCAATCCGTGTATAGCTCCGAATATCGAATCCTTATCCACGTGGTATCCAAACTTCTCTAGTAGCTTCTTCAAAATATGCCACAAACACTATCTTTGCATGGCCTTATCTTGATCCGTAATTATTCCATGTGGAGATTCACTATACATGCACTGAAGCCATGTCTTAAACAACCACACAAAAGTATCCGTGTCTTCACTCAATACCAAACCACAGCCAAACAATGTTGATTGTCCATGATGATTGACACCAATAAATGAGGCGAAAGGCATGTCTACTTATTTGTGAGATACGTGGTATCAAATGTAACTATATCGCCAAACTCCTTGAACGCCTGCCTACAACCGTGATCTTCCCAAAATCCATTTCTAAGACGCGACTCGTCGTCCAAATTCATAGTGAAGTAAAACCCAGGGCTTTGTGCTTGCATTTTTGAAAAATATGACTATATTGCTGCAACATCTCCTTCTCCAAGTCGTAGTCGCCTTACTTGTTCTATATAGTTCCTACAATCCTTTTCAATGCAAGTCATGTTCTCGTATCCACCTACTTCTACAACTGCAGAGTTGTAACTTTTATGCAACGGAATCCCGGCCAAATCATTCACTCGAAGCTTTCATTTCACATGTTCACTCAAACATCGATTGCATCGATATAACCTCAACTTAAAATGACTTGTTTCATGATTGTGGTCGAGGTGGATAGCGTTAATTCTCCAGATTCCAAGAATATCTGAAGATGCAGATATCCTGGCTTTACAACTCATCTTAACTGTTGGTTGTGGCTTCAATGAACCAATACTATTACCACTTATTGGCCTCCACGACTACGTGCCAACATCACATATCTCAAATTCCTCAAAGCCCAAAAACATCCAACTTCACTCCGTGTAATGGAGATGCGGGAACCAGCAACTAAAGTGCGGCTCGCATACCCAAGATGGTCGAAAACGAATTTATTTTGGGTTGCTTGTTTCTAATTATTTGGAGTGGAGGAATTTATGCGATGCTTTTTTAACAGGGAAAAATGAATTGTTTTGTGGACATAAAGGGGATAAACAAATCGGTCCGGTCCACCAAAAGTGTCCACTAAGACTTCCCTCCAAATTGAAAATAATTGATGCCATAAATCCCTATTTTTTAACATGTTTCCGACCGTCTTAGTAGCTTTATTCTATCTGTTTAGTTATGTTTCGATTACTTTCGACTTTCCAGTGAAGTGTACTGTTTTCTCTAATTGTATTCCAAGAAAGCTACTTTCCTTTTCACTGCACTTCTAGTGTAAAATGTATGCAAGAGATGAAACGGTGGAATTGATTAATTAATTAATTATGATACACCGTGGCAAAAAATCATCCCCAAACACGCCCCTCCAGAAGATTTGCAGGGTATTTTCCGACTAAGAGTGGAGATTTTAGTGGGTTACATAAATATTTTTATTACAAGATCCACGCGTACGGTTTGCGGTGATCGAGACATTATAGGAATGATTGGAAGCATTAAGTCAAAATTAATAATCAAGATTAAACTTTAAACGCATAATTATTATGCTTCATATTAAAGTAAATCGTGTCATAAAGGATTTTATGAACTTGAATAAAAAATATATATATATATATATCCTTTTGGTAAAAATATATTGTTATGGAAGGTCTCCAGTTTGTCGGGTTGTTTCCTCAAAAATAGTAGTTTTGCTATGTTAATTGGACAATTTTTGAACATGTAATAAAGTGTTTGTTTGTGGACCTAGTACACTTCAAAAGGAACGGACAAATACACTGGGCGTATTGAATTGGACCACCCTATACCATACATAATTGCCAACTATAAATGAGATAAATAATTTCGCTTAATTATTTTCTGTTAAATTATTTAAATTTGAGATCAATATTTAGCGACGGCTAAATCACACGTGTAGTGTGTACACAAAAGATAATGAAAATGTGTGCTTAGGTTATGAATTAATTAGAATGGCTATTTTAACCAAATTCTAATTATTCGAGGTCCAATGGGAGTAAGACATAAACGTGAATAAGTCAAGTTGCCATAATTGTAATAATAATAAGTTTATGTAATTTATATAATTTAAGAGTTTAGTTCCACGCTTTTAATATAGTGAACTAATACTGATAGTTAAATTGTGAAGTTTAGGGTTAGATCGACTATCTTTTAGTATTGGAGCTTGAATTATATTTATGCCCTAATCCCTTCGGTAGTCGTCATGGACTAAATTGTACTAATGATGCAAGTTCAAGAACTACACATGCAAAAATGCCAAAATATCAATCTTAATCTATGTTTGACTTGTATTTATAAACTGTTTATAAAGACTCTAGCTACTTTTCATCCTATATTTCTAGTTAGGGTTGTGCTATAGGTACAAAAAGTTGTACAAAGGGGTGTCCAAGTGGCCATTTTGGACACCCCTTTGTACAACTTTTTGTACAACAAGCATTATCCTTCTAGTTATCCATAGGTACTAATCATTTCTCCACCATAATTTTCTATCTATTTATAATTTATATTATTTATAAACACTTCCAAACACACTTGAGAGAACAAGATGAGGAAACACTGATCCTATATATCGGACTTGTGGAGTGGCCACCCAAGGCATACTAGAATGTCGTACTTGTGATCATGCTAGTATAGTTAGAAAGAAAAAAATATTTTCTCTCTCTTCCAAACTCTAGGACTAAATCTAGGGTTTAGTCATCAATTTTTTATGTCCACTCATCGGTGTAGTCAGTACTATGGAAAATGACGAAGAAAACTTGGAGGTTGGTTGGAAGCACGTTCTTAAAAAATAGAGCAAGAACTCTTGCAAGTCCAAGAAAAAATAGATACAAAATTAATAACACGGCAATGAAATTTCACTCTAACCTTTACTTGATTAATTAGAAAATTTAAGATGTAAATTTTAACATCTAGTTAGATTTTGTGGTCGTAGAACCCTAAACTTTAATTAAATTTAGTGAAAATTGCAGCAACAGTTCTTCATCTTTCACTTTTTACAGACTTTACTCTAACCTTCCATTCATACAAGTGAAGGTCCTGACCCTTTGAAAAATTAGCAGTTGAGGTCCAAATGGATGGAAACCATTCATTTGACCGTTAGTTAACAAAAAAATGATTTTGATCAAACTTGATAAAGGCCAAATGGTAATCTTGTTATTTAAACATAAAATAATTTAAAAAATTAAATTTAAAAAACACAAAAAAATAAATAAAAAAATCAAACTCAGTTTTTTTTTAAATTTAATTTTTATAATTTTTTATGTTTAAATAATATGATTACCATTTTGCCCTTATCAAGTTTGGTCAAAATCAATTTTTTTAGTTAATTAACGTCAAATGAACGATTTCCATCCATTTGGGCATCAACTACTAATTTTTCAAAGGTTTGAAACATTCACTGGCACAAACTGAAGGTTGGAGTAAAATCTGCAATAAAAAAAAAAGTGATAAGTTTCTCTGGCAACAACGTTAAAAGGGATGAATATATTTTACCAATAATGTTGACGCCACAAAAATGTCACTAGGACAAAAAAATGCCCGCGTCTTATACGATACAACCAAAAATGCTAATTATACATGGTGGTGTGTGTACATCAGTCAACCCTCACCCAATTATCTTCCAGTTAAACCCTAATGTACATAGTATAGTAACTCCAACTACTCTACATTTAACTTAATACGAGAATATCAACATGTAATGGTGCCATAATCCTTGATTTGTACCTAGTGATTTGAGCTGATATCGGAATTTTGGTTCGGGTTGTCCGCTAGAAATCACTTTAGAGAAAAATTTGATTGCATGCAAAAATCTCAATTAGTATTCGATTTGATACGGTTCTCATTGAAATTGGATCGAATCACACCACTCACCTTTATTATCAAATATCGAACTGTATGAAACTAATTACTTGAATATATTTAATGCAGTCAAATCATAAAGGGTTAGCCCCTGTTTGATACACATTAAAATTTTCATTTTTATTTTTCTACTCATTTTTAACCACACATTTTTTAATAAAATAATATTTTTCATCACATCAATACCTTTACATATTAAAATTTTCATTTTTACTCTTCTACTCATTTTCAATCACACATTTTTCAATAAAATAATATTTTCCATTACATCAATAACTTTTCCTTCTTTTTCTACCACACATTCTCCGTCAATTTACTATTTCAAAATACATTCTTTCAAAATAATGTGGCTCAAACACATCCTAATTTTCAGTTAATTCAAAGTGAAGCTAAGCTCCTGTTTGGTACACATTAAATTTTTTATTCTCATTTTTTTACTCATTTTCAACCACACATTCTTCAATAAAATAATATTTTCCATCATGTCAATAACTTTTCATTCATTTACAACCACACATTTTCTATCAATCTACTATTTTAAAATATATTCTTCTAAAATAATGTGACTCAAACACACATGAGCAAAATTATCTAAAATAATTGTTTAAAAAAAATTATTTCCCAAGTTTCTTTGTATGCACAGCCTATTGATTCAGAGTTTTGGTACAAAAGGGAAAATATAGCCTTTAAAGCATTGAAGATATGCCCCTTTTTCCTTCATTTATAAACAAATATTTGAATGAAAAATATTCTTAACTTAAAACTCTACTTTAGAAAACTGAGGCTTGTTACAAGATGAAACTATCCTATTTGAAATCTTTAGATAATGTAAATTGATTTATTTATTTTCTCAATTAACTAAGTTTCTTTAGATAATCTCTAGATAATGTAAATTATTATTTTATTGAAGAATGTATGGTTGAAAATAAGTAGAAAAATGAGAATGCAAATTTTAATGTGTACCAAACATGGACTAAGTCTAAACTTGTTCTCGGACAAATCTAAAGTTAGCTGCAACTTTTCATTCCATCAATTCTAACGTGTAACACAATTCATTATTAAATTATTATGTGACTCTCATAAAAACCTGACTTACTTTTATTTATACATTGGTCAAGACTTTGAAACGGAATCTAACATCGTAAAATTCTTCATATATAGAGTATCATTGAGGTAAGGTTAGACGCCAACTATCTACAATTTAAAATCTAAAAACTAACTTGCTACTAGAGCAATATGTTTAGGATTACTACTTTACTAGTGCAACTTTTTTGTAAAATTTTCAAGACTTGTTTAGCACGTGTAATTAGACATTCAAATGTAACAAAACATCCCGTGCATATTAGATACACTAAGGGCGTGTTTGAGCCACATTATTTTGGAAAAATGTATTTTGGAATAGTAGATTGATAGAGAATGTGTGGTTGAAAAAGAAGGAAAATTTATTGACGTGATGGAAAATATTATTTTATTGAAGAATGTGTGGTTGAAAATGAGTAGAAAAATGAGAATGAAAATTTTAATGTGGCTCAAACAGTGACTAAAATGGACAAGTGTCAACAAAATTAAGAAAAAGATAACATCAAATAAAATTTATTAGTCATTTTGTCTAATCTAATCTCGATCAACGTACAATGAACATACAACTAAAATAGTCGTAGATGACTATTAGAAAGTTTTGCAACCAAACACAACGACGACAAAAGAAAAAGGAATTAAGATTTCCATAGTCCAAATAAAAACCTTCACCGATCAAGAACAAAACAAGAAGATTTTATTTTATTTTTTTGAAATTTTATTTTTTTGTGCTTTGGTCTATTTTTTTGTCTCATATCTTGTCAAGGCAAAGGTGCATTTGGTTATTTTATTGGTGATTGTTTATTTTTAAAATTATTTAAAAGTAGAATAATAATTATGTAATTTTCATCTCCGAAAGAAAAAGTATTAGAATCCCACATTGTTTAGGAAAATATAAATGATCCACTTAATAAAGTGATGACAATCCTCCCCTAATAAACCGATTTTATTAGGTGGAGTTAAGCTTAATATTCCTATCATGGTATCAGAGCAAATGCTCCTTCCATCTGCAACTCTATCGCCTTCTTATGCCTTCTCAAATTTGAGTAAAAAGTTTCATTAGTCACTCAACTTTACACAACATCACGTTATGGTCACTGAACTTGGTTTTGCTGATGACTGGTCACTTAACTTACCAAAGTTCCACTCCATCTGTCACTCCTCAAGTTCCCGTTTGAGTTCCAGCTGATGTGGCATGAACGGTGTCATATTTGGCACCAGACGCCGTCATTTGCTGCCCACGTTGGAATCCATTTTTCCAAACAAATGTTTTCACTCACTACTCAGCCCCAATTCACTCCCACCCAATTTCGGTAAGAAGATGAACCCTAGATTTCCAATTTCCTTAATTGCTTCCCTTCCAGTTTTGAAAATCCCCACATCAGGAAACCATAATCAGACATTCCTCCATCATCATTCGTTCTCCCATAATCCAAACCCACAAGAACGTGAAGGAACAAATCTGCCTGGTGAAGGTAGTCCTATGCTGAAGGCTATTATACGCGAAGGAACAAATCTGATTGCTGCCGTTTTCTTTTATTTACCGCAAGTAGAAGAATCGAAAGAATGAAATAATTTGTCGATTTATGTGGCTGTTGGAAGCCAATTTGTGTTGCTCTGCCAATTTTGTTGCTCTGCTTCTGCATTTGTAGTTTAGGAGTGCTTACAAAGGGTGCATTTGCTCTGCTAGTGCATTTGTTGGAAGCTAATTTCTGTTATGTTTGTGCATTTGGTGATCTGCCATTTTTGTTGCTCTACTAGTGCAATTGTAGTTTATCTATTACTTTGGTGGAAGCTAGTTTAGGGTTGCTGGTGCATTTTTGTTAGTTTCTGTTACTTTGTTAGAAGCTAGTTTAGGGCTGCTAGTGCATTTTTATTAGTTTCTGTTGGAAGCTAATTTCTGTTATGTTTGTGCATTTGCTAATTTCTGCTAGTACATTTTTGTTGGAAGCTAGTGTCTGTTGCTTTGTTGCTCCCTTTTTGGAGCTCTGTTAGTGCATTTCTTGCAGCCATTTTTGGAGCTTTGCTACTGAATTTGTTGCTCTGTTAGTGCGTTTATCTTGATAAGTAAATTTATGGCAGTTGCCACCAATGAAGTGCCATCGCCTTTAGAGGAAAGGAATCTTCGTCATCATCGGCGCAGGTTGAAGAACAACCCATTTGGAGTATTGGATCTGGCCAACCTATGATAAAATGATGTGGCAAGTTACTGGCTATCACAGGGGAAGCGTGAATGTAGACCAACGTTTTACAATTTTTTGGTTAAACTAGAACGACAAATGACATGGAAAGGACTTTTGTTTTTATATCACGGTCCACATTTTTTTTTTTGTAATAGCCGACCTAATGTTACGCGGTTGTTTTTGTATCACTTTCTTGCATCTCTTGTGATGAAATGATTGGGAAGTTATTGAATTGATGATGTGGTTCTATCTATAACAAATTTAGTCCTTCTATTCCATTTTGAGCCTTGTTTACATATGTTTTCTATCAAAATTTTCACATAAACACCAACCAAATAACTATATGTACTTCAGACAAATATAGAACTACTCACATAAACGCCAACCAAACACTAATGTCAAATATTTCCATTAGAACAAGAAGTCTAATAGCATTGGCATGGAATAATACATACTACTCTTAACACTATATGAAGTCTAGTAGCATGAATACGAACATAAATTACGACAAGAGCTTAATGTCAAATACATGAAAACGAGTGCGACTACTCCAACAAAGTCGGTTTTGCTCAGTCACATTGTGTGAACTTCACATCAATTTTCCCTTTCCTTTCCCATCATCGTCCGTTACCCCTTTTTCCAATTTCATAGAGATGTTAACGGATATCTTGACACCTTCTTTTTTGCGATTTGAGCGGAATCGATTTCGCGAGGATTGGTTTCTCTGAAGAACAAACGAGTTTGATTCAACTGCATCCAGTTTGTAGTAGGATTTAGCTGATTGTGAACTAACAATTCAACAGATAAGTACAAAAGGGACTAACTTCAATCTCCAGAATTCCTGGTTCGTTGTCATGGATAATAGCTATAATCACAGTAATATTGGACCATTGTATCTCAATCTTACTCTTTAGTGCTCCACTCAACACTTCCCAAACCATTTTGTGTTTTCCATAGTATGTCTTTGTTGTCAAATCACCTTCTTGCCCAGAAATCCACTGCTCATAGCGAATTCCCAATTCCAATTCTAAGTAAAATCCACCTGCCAATTTCCAATTCTAACTAAAATCGTAACGAAGTTCGTAGCCTTTAATTTCCCATCAAATTTTGTTTTAGAAGTTTGTTGTCCCATGCTGGGCTTGCTCTTCGGTGACCAATCTTCTTTCCGCCATTGGAATAACTTCATCTCCAATAAATTTAGAAAAGATGGTGTCTTTCAAACCAATAGGACTTGACTCTTGAGCCGAATCTACATCTCCTTCCAGCGAAATCGAATTCTGATTTGGGCGAAATCGATTTATAGGGTTCTTCGACTTTCTGCTGGGAAATTGATTTGATTTTGGGATAAAAAGTGCTCTGGAAGTTCAGCAGAAGATGAAAGCATGGGTTTCTTCGTAGCGATTTATCACAGGTTGGCAAGAAATGACGCCGTCTGATGCCAACTCGGATTCCGTCGAGCCATGTCAGGCGGGCTGGAGACGGTGATTTGGGGAATGGTGGATGGAGTGAATTTTTGGTAAGTTCAGTCGCCACCCAAAAGAAAAACAAAGTAGAGTGACCTGAACGTGACAGTTTGTAAAGTTTAGTGATGAATGAAACTTTTTACTCCTCAAATCTGGAATGAAGAAATCTATCACAGAAGCTGAGATTGATTTTGCTAATCCTGATCTTCCGCCTCCTTCAATTTTCACCCTCAAAGACCAGTCTGATTTTTTTCTCCAGAATCTGGAGTTCCGAACTATCCGATGTTTCCAGAAGTATAATTTGATCCTAGAACCCCAAGTAGAGTATAGTAAGGGAGTTCTCAACTCATATGAACAAGTCTGAGGCAAGCACTTCATATGCTGGCACAATTAAGCAGCTGAGAGATTCTACATCGATTTTTCGATCCACAAATGAAACTGGTGTTGATCTTTAGTTCTGTTTTTCCTCCATTGAAATCTTCTTTTACAAGTGCCTAGCAAGTGTTTGATATTTTTCCGCCTTCTCGTGGAGAGTGCACTGGTGGTTTTAATTGGAGTCCTTGCTTGAATTTGTTTAGCATTTCTAGTTTTCATTTTACTCATCAATGGTGATGATGTTTTTCTTCAGCAAATCCCCGGTTTCAGAGCCATGGATGCTCTTTCATTCCGATTTTATGTTGCTATTTTTTTTCTTCTCTGGATTGCTTCTCTACTGTTCGACCCCATGCTTATCTTCCAAAGGCGTCTCTTGCATCTCTGCTATTCCTTCTACAATTCAAGATATTCCATCTTGAGGGGGAAGTGTTGAAATATTCCAGCTTATCAGATCACGTTCAGCATATGGCTTATTCTTCCAGATCCTTCACCAGCACATGCTTATTCTAGATTCTTCTTATGTAGTTAGTATGTTAGATAATTCACTCTATAAATACATCAATGTATTCACTATTTTACTTGAGCTTGATTAATAATAAAATCCCCCTTTCTCAAGTTCCTTCAATGTGATTTTCATGTTGAACTCTTATCTTTTAATTTCAGTTTATTCCCTGCAGTAGATCAGCCTCAATTTCATTTCCCTTCCTTGATTTTAATATGGTATCAGAGCTAGGCCCAATTATGCAATATTGGGTGTCACCCAATATTGATTTGTTCACAGTTGTTTGGCATGGTCCACGCTATGCATGAGGGGGCGTATTAGAATCTCACATTTCTTGGGAAAATATAAATAATCCACTTAATAAGGTGGAGTTAGGCCTAATATTCCTAATAGTGTTACATTAAACAATACAAGATCAATTTTAGTGCTATCTATACGACTTGTCTCATAATATATTGGGTCTCATATTCATGGATCACGAGTTGAAGCTTGTCCCATTGAGACCTTAGAGGCTCCTTTGGACTTATCTTATCGCTCGACATCCAAATTTGGTGAAAAGCATTTGGCCAAAAGAATTTATAAACGGTTTAATTTATAAATATATAGAAATGAAATTGATGTTTTATAAATTTTTCCAAATGAATTTTACATTAAAACATGTTTGTCGTTTGACTGGTTAAAATTAGGAACAAAAATTACTTTTAATTTACCTAATTTTGTCAAAAAAAAAAATGTTTTCAGAATTACTTTTATCACTAACTAAACTGACTTTTCCAAAAATTAAGTTAGGTTTCAAAATTTTCAAGAGATGTGAAAAGTGTTGTTCTTAATTTGTTATGAAAAATTACGTGGTGATACGATTGCATATTCATTTGGCTCATGCTAATCACCTGATTCTGATTCGTGGCTATTATTTGTTGTTAATGTTGTAGTTATGGTTCAGAGATCAGACGAAAATCTTTGAAGCTTGTGTAATTGAATAAGATTACAAACATCGTCGAAGATTACAATTGACGTTTATATTACAATTATAATTGTATCATATATAGATAAATTTCTTTTATCTTATTTAATTGTGATTTTAGTTTTATTTAATAAGAAAACCTCTCAGCATAGAGTTTTATTAAATATATTTGACATGGTATCAGACTCTCTTCTTTAGAATTTTCCCTTGCTTTCTAGGATTGGTTTTGATGTGTATAAATGTAGACCTTGTTGGACTCGAACTCGACCTTGTTGGACCCGACCTCAGCCCACTATAGACCCGAACTTGAGGTCATTGGCTCGACCTTAGTCCATTGTTATTGGGCTATTTCCACATTCGAGCTAGCTGAAGGTCGGGCCCCTGTAATTAGATCGGGTCATTAGCCCTAACTTACATATCCCCTTTGACTTTATCGTACGTTTCCTGGGAATGTTGGACCTACTTAAATACAAACTCCCAACTTATTACAAATTTAACACTAACTCAAATTGTGCACTTCTAACACAACATAAACACCTTGAATAACAAGGATAAGGATTGCATGAAGTTGAATCCTTTTAGGACTCTACCTCCAATATCTATAAATACATAATATAGCCTCATTATTCAGGTACGTTTTTTCATAACATTCAGTATAAGTTTCTCTTGAGCACTTGTCTGACTTAAACATCAGAGGGGCAACGAGGATATACCTTGATGCCTTTGTTTCAGGTATTGAAGATCGGATCGCGCGGAGTTCTTTACTTCGGGTTGGGTTTGCTCAGGTACGAATTTTAGTAGCATCATTAGCGCCGTCTGTGGGAAACATTACTAAAAGTCATGGTTAACACACGTTCAGGACATCTTCCAACAAGCTCATCCGTTTATAACTATCCCCCTATTGGAGATCTTCCGATTTCCCAAGAGGTATCATTAGGAGAACCACTACATCCATCAACAGTAATTGCTCCGACAGCGTTTGAGGAACTCCACCAATAAGTGGTCGCGTTAACACAACTGCTACATCAGAGAAGCATGTCCCCAATATCATCTCTGCAGAGTGACCTTATGGCACACACTCGGGCTCCAGGCCCCAGCTACGGTGACGTCGAAACCTCACGTGTACCTCACGCATCCCTAGGTTCGAGATCAGTTGCAATGGACTCTGCTGATCTTGCAAGGATTATTCAGGAGAGAATCACAGTCGGAATGCTTCAAAAGTCCTATGCAGTAATAGGATTCGCCCCTAACACACCTTTCACTCGAAGTTTTGTCATATCCCCTACTGGACTGATTCAAATAACCTCGGGTGAAAGAGTATGACGGGGTAACCGACCCCATCAACCATCTCAACGTATACACAGATATCATGAACTTACAGGTTTCACTCGACGTCGTAATGTGCAAGGTCTTTCCTCAAATACTCACTATTGCAGCTAGGGATTGGTTCTCCACACTAGAGCCCAACTGCCCAACTCCATAGATTCTTTTTCAAATTTGGCCGATTTTCTCAAGTAGCAAGCGTATCAAGAAGACACCACATCACTCATGCAGATGCGTCAAGGACCCAACGAAACACTTCACAATTTCATGACAAGGTTTAACAAGGAGATGCTTTTGATCCCTGACCTACCTATCAAAGCTGCAGTCTCTTCTCTGACATATGCTGTAAAATGTGAGACATTCAAGATATCTTTGTCAAAGACCCCTCCCAAGTCAATACCCGACCTACTTACATGGATGAGACCATGTTCCTAAGGAAAGATACCTCGTTATCAAGTAAGCCCGAACTTAAAGGGCCGCATGAGTCTAACATTGTCTGGATCCTTTTCGGAGCAAGGCAAAACTCACCTCCAACCTCATTTACTCTTTTGAACACCACGAGGTCTAACATTTTGATGGAAATCAAAGACTTTAAAGAGTTGAAGTGGCCTCCAAGACTGTGGGGTCCTCCCGAAGCTCGTGATAAAAGTAAATAATGTGATTTTCATCAAGATCATGGACACACGACCAAAGGATGCTTCGCGCTGAAGCAGGAAATTGAGGCTCTCATTAGGAGAGGTTTTTTAGGCACCTAAGTTAGTCAGGACAAGCGTCAGCGGAACAATCAGAGTAAGGGTAAGGCTATTGAGAATAGAGGAGATAAGCAACCAACTACAGGTACTATCAATATCATTGTTGGAGGGACGGCCTTGGGAGGGGACTCTACTAGTTGGTGTAAGCAATACGCCAAACAATACCCCTTGATCTCAAGTATGGATCTTAGTAGTGTAGAAGACATCATTTTCGGATCAAATGACTTAGAATGCATGTCTTTTCCTCACGAAGATGTCTTGGTTATATCGGCCATCATTGCTAATTTTGAGGTGATGAGAATTCTGGTGGATAATGAAAGCGCAGCTAACGTGCTGCCACATGAGGCTTTCGTCCAGATGTTCATTTCAGCTGAGCAACTCAAGCCGGTCAAAACCCCCCCTTCAGGGGCTCAGAGGTGGTGTCGTAATTTCAGAAAGCATTTAAAGGGTTGCCTCTCACCTTAGGATCAGAAGGAAAGCAGGTAACACAGATAACAACTTTTCAAGTAGTTCGTGCTCCTATGACCTATAACACCATACTTGGAAGGCCCTTGCTGAATGGTATCAAGGCCATTGTCTCAACATATCACCTGACAGTGAAATTTCCTACAAGTAATGGGATCAGGGTAGTTCGAGGGAGACAAGTAGTAGCTAGGCAATGTTATGTTACTAGCGTTCGGGAGATCAAGGCTGACATCATGCAACTTTCGAAGGTTGAGCTTGACCTCGAGCACCGTGGAAGGCTTGCTCCAGTAGAGAAAATGGAAGAGGTTGAGCTTGAACCTGGTATAAAAGTTACCATTGGTCAAGATCTTGATGCTACAACCACGACTGAAAAATAGTCGGCTATGACCCCAGGTATTTAGGTTACTTAGTTTTTTTCTTTTCTTTTTTCAATTTGCATTATGGATAGGTTGAAATTATTTTGGTAGTTTTAGCTCGGGCCTGAGTGCATTGATGTTTTATTATTTCAAATATGGCATATGTACCTTGTAATTTCTCGTTATTTAAAATTAATCTAAATTCATTTCAGCAATAAGAAATTGTCTCAAATACACCAAACTAGCATAATGTCGTGCTACGCGCATACATCTAGTACACGACCTAATTTGCCCGACTTTGATCTTACCGTAATTTTCGAGATGAGAAATTGATTGGGGTGATCGAGCTCGAGGTGATTAATGGACAAAACTCGAGCTTAACACGCTCGAAGCGATAACCAATCAAAACTCGAACTATTTGGTTAATTTTTTACCAAGTAACACGCTCGATCTCGAATAAACATCGAGCTACTTGGCCAAACATAGGCCAAGTAACACACTCGATCTCCATTGTACATCGAACTACTTGGCCAAACACAGGCCAAGTAACTCGGTCAATCTCCATTGAACATCGAACTACTTGGCCAAAATCAAGCCAAGTAACACGCTCGATCTCGAATAAACATTGAGCTACTTGGCCAAACTCAAGCAACTACACGCTCGATCTCCATTAAACATCGACCTACTTGGCCAAACAGAAGCCAAGTAACATGCTCGATCTCCATTAAACATTGACCTACTTAACTAAACACAGACCAAGTAACACGCTCGATCTCCATTGAATATCGAGCTACTTGCCCAAACACAAGCCAAGTAACACGCTCGATCTCCATTAAACATCGACCTACTTAACCAAACACATGCCAAGTAACACGCTTGATCTCCATTGAACATCGAGCTACTTGGCCAAACATAAGCCAAGTAACACACTCGATCTCCATTAAACATCGAGCTACTTAGCCAAATACAGGCCAAGTAACACGCTCGATCTCCATTGAACATCGAGCTACTTGGCCAAATACAAGCTAAGTAACATGCTCGATCTCGAATGAACATCGAGCTACTTGACCAAACACAGGCCAAGTAACACGCCCAATCTCAGATAAACATCGAGCCACTTGGCCAAACACAAGCCAAGTAACTCGCTCGATCTCGAATGAACATCGAGCTACTTGGCCAAACACAGGCTAAGTAACACATTCGAGCTTATATAAACACCGAGCTCATTGTCCTAGAATCTGGTCATGAAAAACGCTCAAGCTTCACATTGAAGAAAGAGCTCAAGCTTACAGCCAAGTAACCAGCTCAAGCTATCTATTTCATACAAAACTCGAGCTTAGTGGCNTCGAGCTACTTGGCCAAACACAGGCTAAGTAACACATTCGAGCTTATATAAACACCGAGCTCATTGTCCTAGAATCTGGTCATGAAAAACGCTCAAGCTTCACATTGAAGAAAGAGCTCAAGCTTACAGCCAAGTAACCAGCTCAAGCTATCTATTTCATACAAAACTCGAGCTTAGTGGCCAAAAATTGGCCAAGTAATGAGCTCGAGTTACCTATTTCATACAAAACTCGAGCTTTGTGGCCAAAAATTGGCTAAGTAACGAGGTCGAGCTACCCATTTCATATAAAACTCGAGTTTACTGGCCAAAAATTGCCCAAGTAACGAGCTTGAGCTATTTATTTTCTACAAAACTCGAGCTTAGTGGTCGAAAATTCGCCAAGTAACGAGCTCGAGCTATCTATTTCATACAAAACATGAACTTACTGGCCAAAAATTGGTCAAATAACGAGCTCGAGCTATCTATTTCATACAAAACTCGAACTTAGTGGCCAAAAATTGGCCAAATAACGACCTCGAGCTACATATTTCATACAAACTCGAGCTTACTGGCCAAAAATTGGCCAAGTAATGAGCTCGAGCTACTCGTTTAATACAAAACTCGAGTTTAGTGGCTAAAAATTGGCCAAGTAACGAGCTCGAACTATCTATTTCATACAAAACTCGAGCTTAGTGGCCAAAAATTGGCCCAAGTAACGAGCTCGAGCTACTTGTTTAATACAAAACTCGAGCTTAGTGGCCAAAAATTGGCAAAGTAACAAGCTCGAGCTACCTATTTGCTACAAAACTCGAGCTTACTGGCCAAAAATTGGCCAAGTAACAAGCTCGAGCTACCCGTTTCCTACAAAACTCGAGCTTAATGGCCAAAAATTGGCCAAGTAACAAGCAATACCTTCACACAACGCTCGAGCTCGATACGTTTACCTCAGTACATCTTATCCCGCAACTCGAACGTGGGGTTTTCTGCTGCGACCTAGATACACGGGGACTTGTTGGACCCGAGATCGACCTTGTTGGACCCGACCTCAGCCCAGTCTAATTGGATCCAGGATCAAGCTCGAGCTCGACCTTGTTGGACACGACCTCAGTGCATCTTATCCCGCAGCTCGAACGTAGGGTTTTCAGTTGCTACCTAGATGCACGGAGGCCTGTGATGTGTATACATGTAAACCTTGTTGGACCCGACCTCAGCTCAGTCTCATTGGATCCAGGATCGAGCTTGAGCTCGAGCTTGACCTTGTTGGACACGACCTCAGCCCACTATAGACCCGAACTCGAGGTCATTGGCTCGACCTTAGTCCATTGTTATTGGGTTATTTCCAAGTTCGGGCTAGCTGGAGGTCGGGCCCCTGTAATTAGGTCGGGTCATTAGCCCTAACTCACATATCCCCTCTGACTTTATCGCACGTTTCCTAGGAATGCTGGTCCTGCTTAAATACGAACTCCCAACTTATTACAAATCTAACACTAACTCAAATTGTGCACTTCTAACACAACATAAACACCTTAAATAACAAGGATAAGGATTGTATGAAGTCGAATCATTTTAGGACTTCACCTCCAATATCTATAAATACATAATATAGCCTCATTATTTAGGTACATTTTTTCATAACATTCAGTATAAGTTTTTCTTGAGCATTTATCTGACTTAAGCATCGGAGGGGCAATGAGGACACACATGACGCCTTTATTTCAGGTATTAAAGCTCGGATCATGCGAAGTTCTTCACTTCGAGTCGGGTTTGCCAAGGTATAAAATTTGGTAGCATCAGGTTTTCTTACTGCAGGAGGGTCCAGTCTTCTTCCTCGGAAAGAATTTTTTTTTCAAGCTAAGTAATAATCTACAGGTATTTGGCCCTAGTTTGAATCTGTTTACTTCTTATAACTTAGCCAATTATTCTTCTCACTAAGCCCCTTAATTTTCTTTCTAGTTTTTCTTTTTGAAATTCATGTTGAGATATTGAATGAAAATATCTAAAAATTTATTCCTAATTATATTGCTTCTGATAAATTTAGATATTTTCTGTGCTCTTTGAAATTGAAGAAAATATCAGATTTTATTGAAAAGGTTCTACTCAAGGGTGTTGCGTTTAGTCTTCAGTTATTGAGGCATTTGCAATTAGACAATTCATCATCTTGTGGTGGTCAAACATATGTTGTGGTTCTGACGTAGGGGTGGGAATAGCAACAGTTGGGTGTTGGTAGACGTGGAGTATGGGCATTGGCGAGAGGTGGACGATGGTCGGATTTATAGATTGAGTGGCTTTTTGATGTGGGTCTATCGATTTTATGGGTACAAGATGGCAAGAAGCAACGGCAGATGTCCAGAAGATGAAGTTGAGTATTTTTGGGCCGATTGTAAGGTAAAGTGTTGGCTGCTTCTGTTTAGTTGGCCTGTATTTTGGGCCATTGATGGGCTGGCCTTTATTTTTTAGCTGTCCATTGAGACTTTATTTGGACCTAAGGAATTTTGGGCCTGCTATTTAGTGTAGGCTGCTTTGTGTGTTGGAATTGCAATAATTTTTTGGGATAAGTTAATTTGGTAGTTTAAAGCGCGGGAAGAATTCATGGATCAGGTTTTAACTATCATCAAATCAATTTTCAGGCCTTAAGTTTAAAAATTGCAAAAATTAACTATTAATTAAATATATTAAAATCACAACTCTACAATTCATGGTCATGTACAGGGGCGGATCCAACCCCCGCGGCCGCCCGTGCTGGGTTCGCCGAAAACTTCATGCCGTCCGTCGGAATTCGGGAAGAAAGATGAAGAAGAAGATGCGTTGGGCCTGGACGAGAGCTGGAATTGGAAGCATGGGATTTTTTCTTTTTTTGCCGCTTTCTTGTGGTTTCGTTTTTTGGGCCTTATTTAAAAAAAAAAGGCCCAATTAATGAGCCCAATCCATGGCTATGGATGGGTTTTGCTTGAATTGAAAATTGAAAGTCCATTCATTTTGCTTTTGGTTCGATTGAGAGGAGGGACTAGGGAGAATCGGAGACGACGAGGGCGAAATTCCTGTGGGCTGTGGCTGTGCGTCTTTGAAGCTGCCGACTCGGAGAACTATGGTTGGTGGATGGTCGGGCACAGTGGTACTGTGCAATAGCTGGAGCCTGGAGGGGTAGAGGCTGAAGCAGTGGAGCTTCCGGCTTCGTCTCTTCTCCTGCGTTCTGCCGTTTGCGACTGCCTGTTTGAAGTATTTGAATTTGCCTATTTCCTATTTGCTACTTGCTAGTGCTTGTGCTACTCATGAATTAATGAATTATGAGAAATAACTAAATGAGACTTCATGGATTTTTGGGTGCATTCTGTAGACTGTATTAATGTTTTTATTCCCCTTTTTTTTTTTCAATTTTTGTGAATTATGAGAAATGAGAATTTATATTATATTATTGTCTAAGATTATGAATTATGACTTATAATTTTGAATTGTGATTTAGGATTTTAGGAAATTAGGATTTAGGGATAAGTGAAAAAAATTAATGGTGAAGATGTTTAGGTATTTAATGGTGAAAATGTTTAGGGATTTAGGGTTTTTTTTACGTTCATCGGTCAACTCTGACCTAGCTGAACCAACATGCTGGATTCGCCCCTGGTCATGTATACATACTTATGGGTCACAACTTATTTAATTGTCACATTTTATCAAATTAATTGGTCACAAATTATTTTTCGATCACAAATCAGAAAATTTACAGGTTACAAATTATTTTACGATCACAGATTAAAATTTTCATAGGTCACAAATCAAAAAATTAATAGGTCATAGGTCACAAATCATAAATATTATGAGCCACAACTATTAGTCAGTCACAAATTATTAATTATCGATCCGGCTCGCAAGAATCACCACCATTGTTGCCAAACCACTTTCGCTAGAACCACCACCACCTCACGACAACTAGGAACACCGTACTCTCCATCTCTTCACCACCACCACAACCTCATTCTCCTCCTCCTCCTCCTCACCACCACAACCACCAACAAACCACCAATTTCACTACAAAACCACCACCACACAAAACAACACACCACCCCAACCACCAAATCTACCACCACAACCATCGCCACAAAAATCGTCGATCCACCAATACAAACCCCGCCACCACACAAAATATCGTCGACGCAGCAACACAACGTCGCGGCGCTCCGGCTACGAAGTGTCGCCAGAGTGGGTGGATCTACGTCTCAACTCACGGTGATTCGCGCTCTTTCTAGGGTTAAATGGATTGAGGGTGGTTGTGGAGTTAGGTGACGACAACGGATGACGACGATATAAAGATAAGGAGTGATTGAAGCTTTTGTCGTGTCGCGTACAGTTTCACTGTAGCGATTGAAGCTCCTGGCCGACGATATGGATTGTCGGTGGTGATGGGGCCGGGTAACGACGGCTGGCAGTGGCAACAGAAAGGTGAGGAGTTCGTGGTTGAAAGAGGCGACGACAGCGACGGGAAGGTGAGAGAAAATGGAGGGAGGCGATTGGGTGGGTTTGGAGAGAGAATGAGGAAAATATTTGAAGCCCAGTGTCTTTAGAGAGAGAGAGGAATGGAAATAAATTAGGATTTAATTATAAATTCAACTAATACTTGATTTTTTATTAAATAAACTTAAGATTTGATATTTGAATTTGAAAAAATTAAATGCATGTTTTTTTTGTAACATCCTCTTAAAGTGCAGACAATAACTTATTGGGCTTGCTGTCTTATTTCGTATTGAATTTTTCGAGGAGGATTATATTTGAGTTTTTTTGGTATAGGCTGTTGAGTAGGATTTCTTTCAATTGCAGCATCTTGGTCTACAATATATTACTGGATTTTTTACTGGTGTATTGGCCATTAGAGCTTTTGTTGGAACACAAATTATGTGTTCGACTAAGTTCTCCCGACTGATAGAGCTCATTGTGTATGGTTGACACATTTCACGAATTTCTTTTGAAAATTCTTCTTAGAACGTGAGTTCTTGAAGTGGTTTTGAAGTGGTTCTTGATTGTTTCTGCACTATTTGTTGTTTATGGATCTCTCATTCTGTAAGTTTTATTGATGATGGCATGGGATGTTGGACGATAAGAGACAACGGATGAAAGGTGCAGATTGGAAAAAATTGGAAGCGAAGACAGTCAGTATCATCAGGTTGGCTCTTTGCATCTAAGGTAACATATCTTGATTTGAACTAGAGATCTCATTCTAAGTTACAAAAAACGTTGGAACAAGTGTACATGTCTAGGTCTCTAACAAATATGTTATATTTGGAGAAGCAATTATATGGTCAGACGGATGATCGCTCTCAATCTTGTTTAAAAGTGAAGTGGAGTGTTATTACTGCTTCAATAAACGATACATTAGAATAAACTGTTATTAAAACTTGTTACAATA
>CAIGRO010293359.1:0-16537 GCA_903798355.1 Fraxinus baroniana
AAGATCCTTAAAGTTTTCTAACCAAAGTATTCTAGAGGTCATATGGAAAGTACATCCAAAATCCAGAATCCATTCACTATTGTGATCATTGTTATCTACATAATTTACAGTATTCAAATCAGAAATGGGTTCTGTCACCACTTACACATCAACAGTTCTCTCACCTAGTGGTTCAACTACATTCCCCTCATCCACTCTCATTTCTCTCTATTCATTATTCTTCTTATAACAGTTTTTTATAAAGTGGCATGCCTTCCCATACCCATATCACTTCCTATTTCCACTCCTAGACTTTGATCCAGACCTTACTTTCCCCATCTTAATAGAATTATTATTCCCCCAATGAATCTGACTATTCACTTGCCTAAACATAGATCTCTCCCTCACAGATAAACTCTCAAATTCCTTCCCAATCTTATCAGCCTTAAGCTCTAATTCCTTACTTCTTAAGAATTAATCACAATCTTAGGAGTTAAGGTATCTCTACCATACTTAATAGCAGACTAAACATCTTAAAGATAAAGAACATTTCTAGAAAGAAGAGTTTATTAGGCAAACTCTTAAACATATATTATTCTTCTAATTTGTCCCACAAAGCCTTAACATGATCAAGTTTTTCAATTTTTCTCAATATTTGATCAGATAAATGAAGGATTATAGATGTATAAGCAAGTTCATCAGATTCAAGTTTTTGATCATCAGTCATAGTAGCAGGAAATTCACCAGTTATAGCCTTAAAGAATTTATGTTGAACTAAGACCTCTTTCATTTTTTGCTGTCAAATGAGAAAATCAATTTTTCCCATTAAAAACTCCAAGTTTAAACGTTGTAGTTGTCATTTGAAGTTTTTAATCAACACAAAGAAAGGATTTGAGGTCACAGTTTAACAGAAAAATAAGGATTGAATATTTCAGAGATAATAAAATGTCATACAAAACCTCAATATCACATAAAAATATGGATGAAATATCAATTCAGACAACAAACTAACAACACAGTGAAAAAATTAATGTGATATGCAACAGTGATTGTAAGCAGAACAATATTCTCAGTGAAACAACACAAAGTCAGCAGAGAGGTTAAACTAACTAACAGTTACAGTTATTCATCAATTTATGCTACAGTATATTAAACAGATTAATATATAAATTCCTCCAATTTCTGATGTTAGAATTCACCAGGATTCCATGAGGTTCACGACCTCAGGTCAAGACTCAATTCTTAATAACCGAAAAATAAGAAGAATTTACAGGTGAAACAAGGGAGAAATCAAAATACTCAAGATCAAATAACAAGATAATACAAGGGGGTTAGAAAGTTGTCACCAAGCTAGTTCGAAGAACCAACACCAAGTAGAAATTTCAGGGACTCTGTAGGACCACCAGCTCAAAGCTAAGAATTGAAAACCGTTCACAAGGAATCAACTACTAATTACGAGAGGATCACTTTCCTCTCAAGAAGTCACCAACAGAAAACCAAGATTCGAAAATAGAAATCTAAGGTTTCCACAAATTCCAGATTGATCCAAGTATGTCAACTGAAAATTAGTTTTCCAAAGACAATAACTTGATCGAAGACTCCTTATGAACTCACGAAGTTTTGATACCACTTGTAGAGCTAAAATATCAACGAAAACAGAAAACCAGAATCACAAAGAACATCCATCATCAAGAACAACAAGGGATTTGATTATTATTTAGGGCTCAGAACACAAAGATTGTTGTACCCTTTTGTACAAAGAAACGACCACAAACCCTAAAGAAATTGAACTACGTAGCTACTCAATGGTTCAAGATCAAACAGCCAATCTAACACTCTAAAAACCTCAATCAAAGAATCACCAAGGTCCTAATCATGAAGATATATGATTGAAACCAATAGTTTTAATCCTCACACAAAGTATCGATAGAGAGAATGAAAAGAAGAAAGCACTAAGGAAAACCCAGAAGCTTCTCATGCTGTGAACAACAGAAGACAATGAAGAAATCACAAATAAAATGGCCATTCAGCTTTTTTTATAATCATCATCATCACCACCGTAGATTAGGCTTGAAATCAAGGAACCAGAGCAGCACATGTGTCACACTATTGGGCTGGGTTTTTGGGCTGATTTCTATCGTGTTATTGGACAATGTTTGGACAGTTAAAAAATAATTCCAATAAATGGGTCAAGCCTGTTTCCTTATTGCCCCAAAAGGATTGAATGCAATTAACAAGAATGGCATTACAATCCAACAATCTTGTTTAAAATTCGAGTGTAACCTGATCCATAAAACTAAAAAATATTGTATTCTCTTTGATTTTGTCGATAGAACTCGAGAGAATTATAATTCGGCACAAGCAGAGGTAGTGAATCTAAGTTACATATATTTGCCCATGTTTGACATTCATTCAATCAAAAATCTTTCGTGAACTCATTTTTAACCACTCATTTGTACAATAAAATATTTTACACGTAAATTCAAAATCATTAATTGCTTTTAAATCATACATTCTTAAAAAATCAATAATTCAAAACTATTTTTTGGAAAAAAAACCTCTTTTTAACGGGATTGGGATTTATTTATAAGGTGAAAAATCAAAATGGCTTAATCTGCGAAATGACAGTTTGAAATGTAGTGTCAAATGTGATTGGAGCAAAGAGTGGACGTGTCAGCTTTTTATTTCTCTCTCTCGTAAAAATCTCTTTACCGTGTTTGGCCCATTCCTCAATGGAACCTGGGGAGGAAATTCCTGTGTCCATAAGTCTCATCATTTTATACCTATTTGGTCACTATTCGATCCGATTGTCACTTCATTTCGACAATTTAGTTGGACGGTTTATTTTGTTTCATACGAGTTAGCAGTCTGTCGACGTGTAATTGGAATTTTAAACTAAGTAGAGACGCGTACTTGCTAAGGGAGTAGATTGTGCCACTTGTTGTCGTGTCGCTGTCGAGCTAAATTTCATTGAAAATTGAAGACCCGTTAAAATTAAGTTTGATGGTGTTTATATGTGTTCCCTATTTTCTCAAACTCATAAATTTACGTCTCTTTTTGTTTGGAGGAATCTTTACGAATTGTCGTGTGCCAAGTGTAAATGTCTATTTTGTAAAGAATTGTCGAGAGATTTATATTAAGTCAGATATCGTAGTCAGAGTGTTCGATCTTTATCCATATACAGTTTATCAAGTTGGACACGTAAGACCATGGATTACCACGTTCTGCTCATTCAAAAATACATGCACTTGGAAAAAGGAATCAGCTTGTATTTGTCAAAAGTGAAGGAACATCCCATGTTACCTATTTCAACATCATAAAGAGAAGCTAAAGCTGTCCATTCACTGCTTTAATTTTACTTTAATTTTAAGAATTTATATGTTTAGACTTTATGTATTCTCAAAATTCAGTAGAAGCCATATTTCGGTATTTTCTAGAAGTCCGAAAAAGAAAAAGAAAAAGAAAAAGATTAATCTCGAGTGGATGAGTGTAGAATGGTTCAAAACAATGAATTTGTGGACATTTCTACATTTTAGTCAATATTATCGTCTTACAATCGACAAAATATCATTGCAACCTTCCAAATTCAAGGAGGCTTCGCCCCACCTGGCTATTGAATGTGACTTTTTATTTGCTCCCTCCATACCTACATGTGACTAGATTCTCCCTAATTATATTTCGTATGTTATATTGTAGATTTTTTTTTCTTTAATTATATTTATTATTTATTTCGTTTGAAATGTTAAAAGAGGAAAAAAAAAAGAATTTTGGTTTGACAATCAGAAGAAAATATTACAATAAGGTAAAATAATTGAAGATGATAATTTTTAGAAGAATTGTGATTAGGAAAACGATTCCTAATGAAACAAAAAACTTACAATTAAGAGTTTAATAATCTTTCCTATAAATTCATAGCATTGCGTTGAGAGGAATTGTGTTTGACACCAAGAAGACATGCATTGGGTTAGAGAATTACGTGCATCTAAAATTGTAAAAATTTAGAGAGAAATTAGTATAAAAATAATTGGAACTCGTGTGTTTAGTATGTTAGTTGTTCTAGTTTTGGTTTCATAGAAGATGTGAGAGTGAAGAAAAGATTGTATTATATTTATGGGGTTTCCTCAATTGATAAAGTCTTCTTCTCTAGTGGATGTCAACGACTAGTTGAACCACATTTAATTATTATTTTTCTCTTTTTGGCTCGTTTTTATGTTTTATATTTCTTTTTGGTTTGGTGGGGATTTAATTTTTCGCAACAATGGTATAAGAGCTTGTGGTTCAAATTCTGTAATTGGACTGAAGGGTTAAAATTTGGAAAAATTTCATATCTAAGATATTAATTATGACCCATTTCTAAATTAAGAAATAAGATTTAAAACTTCAAAAATTAGAAATTATTAAATTTTAATTGTGAAATAATTAATTAAAAATATATTAAGGTCAACAAAATATATTTATTTCATAATTTTATACATTTTGATTGGAAATTATTTTTCGGTCACAAATAAAATTTTTAATAAGTCAAAATTTATTCATCAATAACAAAATTAAAATTTTTATAGGTCACAATTTATTTATTGATTACAAATTATCAAATTAATTGGTCACAAGTTATTTCTCGATTTAATAAATTTCGAGTCACAAGTCACATATTCGTTATTGGTGAAAAAAAATTAATCAATTTACTTGTCACAATCACCCCACCTGCCTCGCGACCACCACCACACACCACAAACATGCAACCGCAACCACCACACGCTGTAGTAATACAAAAATCTCACTACCACAAATCATAGCAACCACCAACCACACTGCATTGCAAACACCAACCGCACCACCACACACCATATGTCGTAAAAACACCATAAGCACCACATCAAACTACAAAATCACCACCATAACACCGCACCATGTGAACCCACCGTCGTCTAAACCCGTTGTCTTCGATGTCGGATCTAATCAGAGCCATTGCTGCTACGTTGTGTTGTCGGAGATGACACTGTCACTTTCAAAGTTTCGAACACAAGTATGATGTCGCCCTTTTAGATCACATCGCTCTCAGATCGTGTTGCGGTGAGATGCATGACGGCTAGGGATGGCAAAAAAACTCTTCCCGCCCTGTCCCGGCGTTGCCCCATCTTGAATGGGGCGAAAAAAATCTGCTCCGACAGGTTGGTGGGGGTGGGGAGGGCGTGCCCCGCCCCGAAGCGCCCCAAACCCAATGGGGCGAAAAAAATCCGCTCCGACAGGTTGGTGGGGGTGGGGAGGGCGTGCCCCGCCCCGAAGCGCCCCAAACCCGTCCCGTGAAAAATAAAAAAAAATTAAAAAATTAATTAACAAGAATTTTTTGTAAACAAATAAATTAAAAAAATTAAACGGGGCAAGTTCGCGCCCCGAATCCGCCCCGCCCCACTCCACCCCACCCCGTCTAAGATGGCGCGGGGGAGGGGTGGGGTGGGCGAGGGCCCCCGCCCCGTTACCATCTCTAATGATGGCTCCGCTTACAAATGGGTGCGAGCGATGGTAGGGGCGCAGCAACTCTTGACAGGTGGTATGGTGGCGCCAATATGATATAGAGGAAGTGAGAAGTGAGGGGTCCAATGTATATAGAGAGAAAGAAGAGATTGAGAAATAATTAGGGTTTGGGAGGGTGGATGGTAATGGGCGGATATGTAAAATAATTTTATAGTAATATTATTAATATTTAGAATTTTAATTATATCTGATTTTTTAGAGAAAAACTTGTAACTCTTAATTATGAATTGAGATCTTGAAAACACTTAGGGTGCATTCGATTTATTGTTTTTAAGTTGTTTTTAGTTTTCAGATTGTAAAACATTGAAAACGTATAAAGATAAATTTATAACATAAAACTCAAAATAATAAAAATATAAATTTCTAACAATTAAAATTCAAAAAATAAAACTGATGAATTTTTAAAAATAAAAATTTGAAAAAATAAAATCTAAAATTCTTGAAAAATATAATTCTAAAAAAAATAAAACTCTGCGAAATTAAAATTAAAATTTTGAAAAAAAATAAATATTATAAAAACTTATAGAAAAATAAAAATAGTTCTAGCTCTTAATAATTATTTATATAAAAAATTTTAAAAACATATTTAATTGAACACAGGAAAAAATATTTTAAGCACATGCATTAGTTTTATTTTTATTTCCTGTATTTTGAAATAAATTTATTATTTTTTAACGAGAAAAAATATTATGAGATTCATCAATTTTAAAATGTATATAATACTTTATAATAAATTAAAGTAAAATTATTCTTTTTTCCCCGAAAAACGATCAAACTTTATATGGAAAAAAATGTAATCCAACAAATTTTCAAAATTTTAAATTAAACGCATTTTTAATTTTCTATTTTAAGAAATAATTTTTCAAAGTGACAAACAAAACATTAAAACAGCCCCATGAAACAGAAAACATAAACGAACTCAAAACTTAAAATTGAAAATCGAAATACAAACAAAATTCAAGCGGACCCTATACGTAATTTCCACTTAAAATATTGGTGGCCGACGAAAAAGACAATTAGGTACGGACGTGCATTATGTGGAGTGGGGCCATCCTCGTCAGCAAATCCAACGAATTTATCCATTTCGTTCTCAAATCTGAACCCGTGTGCTCTAAAAATCTATTTCTGTGATTCTGTCCCCATCTATTGTCCAAATTACCCCCACTTTTTATACACAAATTTTCTTGCATTATTATTTGTCAAAATCAAATAATAATAATAATAATAATAATAATAATAATAATAATAATAAATTGGATTGCAACCCGTTTGGAACTTTTTAATTTTTAACGTCCATTTGAAGTATAAGCAAATTTTGTTCTGTCTCATAATTCAAATGTTTTTGTTTTACTGTTGAATTTATGATTTTTAAAACGTGTTTTTGAATTCAAGAAAAAGTTTTCGTCAATTATGAAGAAAAGTCACGATTACTTGTTGAATATTTTTCTCTAGATTGTATTCCAGTATTGAAGTTTGAAGATCCCGTCTCTCTCGTGTCATCCTTCTGTCTAAGCTTAATATAATTCGTTAAAAATGAGCATAACTAGCAATGATTTTTCTTCTATAGTATTTTCTTTTTTATTTTGTTTATGTCATTATAACAAAAAGTTGTCTTTTCAATAAATTTAAAACTTATTTTAGGTAAATTATTTATGTTACAAAAATTAAAGAGGTAGAATCTCTATATAAAAAAAGGTAATCTAGAATTGACAACAAACTCGAACACCAAGACTAGTCAAGTAAATGGACCATAATTGTAGTTTTACGTATTTTTTTCGATAATTAACTTTATCCATTTATTTATTTTTAAGAATATATCAAATACGATCTTGAAAAACTCCTACTACGCTGTAAAAAATCCAATAAAATGTTGAGAAATGCTACATGAACACAAGTGTTGACACAAGGATTGACACAATTGCCAAATGGCGGCCCCCTACTGGGGGATACCTGCGGGGCCCAAGCGTCCCCTCAATAGGGGGCCGCCATTTGACAATTATGTCAAAGGTTATGTCAACCATAATGTTCATTTAGCATTACTCTAAAATGTTTTGCCAATTAGTAAAGGGCATAAAAACAATTTGAATAATGCTATATATATTACATGACATTATGGTTGACATTGTTTTTTTGTTTTTGTTTTTGTTTTTTTTTTCGTGGAGAAAATATGTGCGGTGATGTGATAGATAAGTTTAAAATCAAGAGTGTAGATGTTGTCTATGTCGGAAGTTGGCAAGTAATGATATCACGATAAATTGATTTGGGCAGAATAACGTCGTAAAAAATGAATGCTATAAAATGGTCGAAGTAATAGTTCGACTCTTTCTCCTTAAGACGATAATGTCCCGCATTGGTGTTGACAATATTCTGGCATTAGTCTCCCAAGATACAACGACATCGACTTGTAATAGTATCACTACAAATTACAAGACCCACGAACCTACTTAAGTTTTGATCTCTCTAAAAATTGGAGGACCAAAATGCAGGAAAATAATGTTTCGAGGCTGGATTGCAAAATATGAATAATGCAGGAATGAATGAATGATTTCAACAGAAGAATAAAATCAGAATTGATTTTGGAGTGAATGAAAATCTGGATATGGGGGCCTATTTATAGAAGTTGAAATGTTGTATCCAAAAGACACGGTCGAAAAATTGTATCTTCAACAGACACAATCCATTTGGATTGGAACTGTCAATCGTCAACAGCCCTTCTAGAAAAATCTACGTGTCGACACAGACAAATCGGGGAAAAAATAATATAAATTAAATATATTATTATTTTAAATAATAATAAAATAATATAAATCAAATATTATTTTACCAAAAACATATATCAACTGGCCCAAGTCCAAATCCAAGCCCACGACCCACTACTCGTGACCCGTGCCGAGTCGAGCCGGCCAGTCTATGGTGGCGCACACATGTGGAGGCCTGACCTACTAACATGTATGTTCTCTCCCGTTCAAAAACTATTGGTACTCAAACCCCAAGTCCCAAATTTGAGCAATATAAAGTGATTTATATTTTTCTAGTTTTCCTATGTGGGATTGACACTTTTTCTAATTTCCCACCAATTTTTATTTCAATTTATTTCAACTTCAAGTAGTCATATATTAACTTTAATTTTTCATTCACCCTTAATTGGTTTTGAAAAAATAAATACACTACATTAATATACTAATGGAGTCGAACACACTCGATCAAAGAAATATTTTGTTCAACTAACGAAACTCACTAAAATAATTGGTCAAACCAACTAATAAAAACCAATTTTTTCAATAACAATTTCTTTATGGTACATAAATAGAGGGTTTTCATGAATTGTCACATCATAGGACCACAGAAAGATTATACAGTTGAAATACGCGGATTTAGTTCTTCAAAACCAGCTATATAAACACCGTTGGTGACTGTTGTAGTACCTACCAAACGATAATAACTTCTCCAATTCTTATCCAGATTTTGCAAGCAGATCAGTGCTTGAAAAGACACTAGTTCCATTCTTGTTCCTCAATCTCCTCGAAAATACGAAGCCGTTTACTTTGTATGTCCTTCTATCTCTCTTGTTGACCGTGTTATTGATTATTTATAGTGTAATAATTGTAAGAAATGTAGACCCGAACGGTGGCGTGTTGCCTCGTCATCTCTTCGAGAATAGTAGAATGTATAAAAGGAAGATTGGAGAAGAATGTGAAAATGTGGAAAATCTTTGGGTTGCCCATGTAATTTTTCAAAAGATTTGTGTTACTGTTGCAAAATTATTTTTTATCTTTCAAGGGTCTATGCTAAACACCCCAGATGCCCTGATGAAAATATTTTTTGAGGGGTTTGATTCTCTCCTTGGCTCCTCCGTTCAATTCAATATATTCTAACTCAGCTGAGTTTTGATGCTAATATTTTTAAGATCTGTTTTTGCGTAGATTCTTGATTTGATTTTTTATTTGGGTTTGAATTTTCAGGAGAAATTCTGTAGTAAATCTTGAATCTATTTCCATAAACTATAAGAACAGAAAATGGACTGTGGTTTGAAGCATCAGATGATTTCTCATTCATCTGTCGAGGATGAATGCGTGATGGATATGGGATCTGAAAATTATGGGTATATACTTTTTTTTTTTAACTAATATTCTTGATCTACTTTTTTTTTACTATGTTTTTAACTTTTTGGCTACTTTTTTTCCTGGGAAAAAAAGTAATTTCATCAGCAGAAATAAATTAGGTGTTAATTTTAGATTATATTGAATAATTTTTCAGCTGCTCGCATTACCGGAGAAGGTGTAAGATTATAGCACCCTGTTGCAATGAGATATTTGATTGCCGGCACTGCCACAATGATGCAAAGGTTGAACCTTTTTATGTATTGCTAATTAGTTTAAGGTTATGTAAAAAAAAAAAAAAAAAATTAAGATTTCAGCAGAAATTTTTGGAAATAACTCTTATTATTATTGAACAGAATTCAATAGAAGTCGATCCGCTCGACCGTCATGATATTCCCCGTCACGAAATAAAAAGGGTTAGTATTATTTACATTTGATGCATATGTTATTATGCGTGTTAACATAATGTGAATACAAATAGGTATTTGGTTTTCGGAATTCTTTTAAAAACTAAGAAATGGATTTTCTGTCAAATTATGTCAAAATTCCAACTCTATTACTTGTCTGAAAATGTTGTTTGATAGCATGATACAGCTTCTTATGGATAAGGCATTGATAAATACTTTGATTTGTTTCCTATCCTCTTTTTTTCTCATTGACGTTGATGTTATCTGGACTGAGTCAAGAAGTTTGTACTGTAAAAATATTTTTATTCGAAATATTTTCCATAAATTTCGTTACGCTTCCTGTCTGTGTCACTAACTAAACAAACATATGCTCAATAGTATGTAAGTATGTTAGATTTCACTAATTTTGATTTATATCTGTCTTCAGATCATCTGCTCATTGTGTAACACAGAACAAGATGTGAGTTTCATCCTTCAAAACTCGTATATAGATGCTAACATTTGACAATTTACTAAATTTATGCTGCTGGATGATTTACTTATTTGATTGACGCGACCAATTTTATTTGCCATTTAGGTTCAACAAAATTGTATTAACTGCGGGGCTTGTATGGGGAAGTACTTAACGAGTTTTACGTTTAAGAAACTTGACGATGTAAGCTTCTTTGATTAAATTCTCAAAACAGTACATACTTTTTTATCACTTAAATAACCCCACTTTTTTTTTTTTTTTTTAAGGTTTCGAAGAATCAATACCACTGTGATAAATGTCGAATCTGCAGGTTAAGATCTTTTCTGATGGATCTATTTATTTATTTTTATTTTTAAGACGATGTAAGCTTCTTTGATTAAATTCTCAAAACAGTACATACTTTTTTATCACTTAAATAACCCCACTTTTTTTTTTTTTTTTAGGTTTCGAAGAATCAATACCACTGTGATAAATGTCGAATCTGCAGGTTAAGATCTTTTCTGATGGATCTATTTATTTATTTTTATTTTTATTATTCCCATTTGCCAGACCATGTTGCTTTATGTTCCTCCACTCAAACTTCGTACGACTATTGTTTTGTGATAAATTTTCCTGGCATATGAACTCTGTAATGAAACTTTTTCTACAGAATTTTGGTTGCCTATTTTTTATGGCCAATTCGTTTTCACTCCTTTCTTGTGTATATAATTCCGTGCGACTTTCTGTATCTAATTTACTTTTTCTCTTTTGGACTTTTGTCACAACAGAACTGGTGGCAAGGAAAATTATTTCCATTGTGACAGATGTGGTAAGTCATATTTTGATATGATTTTTACTTGTTGATAGTCGGGGTTATGAACCAAGAAGTTAAAGGCACATGTTTTCTGTTTCAGAATGCTGCTATTCAAATTTATTGAAGGAGTCACATATTTGTGTAGAAAGAGCAATGCACCACAATTGCCCGGTTTGCTTTGAGGTAATATATGACACTGCAATTATAGTAAGAAAGTGTTTTGATTTAAGTTTCTATTTTAAATTTTTACATCTTGGAATGCAGTATCTTTTCGATACCACAAGAGACATTACTGTATTGCCATGTGGCCATACTATACATCTTGAATGTGTCAAGGAGATGGAAAGACATTTCCAGTAAGATTTCCTGTCCTCTCCCTCCGTTAAACCACATCATCTAAAAGCTTAATTCTTAGAGTGGGTAAATTTTGTGTTCAGAACACCCTTCCTCACATGCAGGCCAAAAAGGCCTGTTGTGCATTATTTTATAAATGGATGTCAGTGAGACTTAAAACACAGAATTTTTTGCTTGCGCTCTGATACAATGTTGAACCAATTTTTTTAAAAGCTCAAGTTCTGTTCTGTCTTCATTTCCATCGAAGGTGTTCATACTAATGGTTTAGGCACACAGGTATTCCTGCCCAGTTTGCTCAAAATCATATTGTGACATGACCCTCATATGGGAGAAGCTGGATCAGGAGGTCTGCAAATTCATAGTGATTTTGTTTTTTATTTTTATTTATTTTTTCTCCTGTATCCTAACCATTTACTTCTAAATCCAGGTGGCTTCAATACCTATGCCTGAAATGTATCGAAACAAGATGGTAAGAAACGAAGTCCTAAATCATCAAACCCGTACTGCTTTCATTGCTAAGATATCTTATCTGAAACACATAATGTCTCGGTGATTTAGGTATGGATCCTCTGTAATGACTGTGGTGAAACATCGGAGGTGAACTTCCACATCGTAGCGCACAAGTGCTTGAATTGTAACTCCTACAATACAAGGCAGACAAGAGGAGGCCATTCTTCATGCGCATCTAGGATATCAGAAATGGTTAGATGATTGGATAAAAGAAGGGATATTATCCATCTGTTCCTTCGTTCTTCGCCAATTATTTCTGTACTTCTCAGTGGATGAAGCATGATATCACACTGGGGCTCATCTATCTTTTTCAGTTGATAGTAGAATCCAGGCGTAATTCTGAAGAACACATCCATTTCTGCTATTTTACATTTGTATGAAAATTATTCTTTTCATCATTAGCTTGACATGGCTTCTTTATGTTCGAAACTGTGAAAGGATGATACTTTAGAAAGGAATGATAGAATTGGTCTAAACTATGTACATGACATTTGCCATATTTGCTTGCTATGGAGTTTTAGCCAAATTTTCTTCTTGTTGGACTTCCTTAATATAGGTTTTTGCTACTCTTAAAATATAGTATGAATTGGGTCTTCTTTGAGTATGATAAAATTAATTGGTCCTTAATTTTTTGGGACCCTAGGCAGCCGCTTATGCTGCCTAAGTCCAGGGTCAGCCTTGGAGGAAATATTGAGCCTGTCATAAATGACTATGTGCTCTGGTGCCCGCCACAGGCGCCCCCCAATGGGGGGTCATCATATGTTGTTTTGTCAACAAAGTTGTCAAACTTTTCGGTACAAGTAGAATAATTCTCAAGATTATTACATCACCTTCTACTTATTTTTTTCTAAAAAAAAAAAAAAAAGAACGCATACGATCAGGAAAATGCCAAAACAAAAGGAATATCTGTATTTTTATTTATCACTTACTCGTTCCACTTTTCATTTTATTGGCTTTTTAATAAAAAGACACAAAATATCGGAATTTCAAGAAGTTACATTCAAATATTATCTTAGAAGAAAAAACCCTCAACAAAAAAGAAAAAATAAAACAAAATTCAAATGTATATCTCACTGTACCTGCTTTGAACTTCCAACTTCAAAGGAGAAATCATTTCAGGATTAAAGGCTTAATTTAAATGTAATAAATGATAAATAAAAAACATTCACGTCAAGCTCGTATCCATACGGTGCATATAGCAATCGTTGTGGGTTTGAAAGACTCCTAATATATTTGTTACGTACATTAACGTAATAATTTTATCACACTTCTCTATTTTCCATTTTTGTCTGACTTCAGTGGCGGAGGGAGGGGGAACCCCTCGACCTCAGCTCAGGGCTATCTCAAGACCATTTAATTTTTCATTGGTAGTTTTTTTTTTCTTATTATTATTTATCAGTCCAATACAAAAATAAAAAATAAAAAATTGTTCCCTTTATTCCATCCCTGTCCAACTTAGAAGTGTAAAATGAGTAAGTGAAATGCTGGATGTGGCATGCAGATTTTGGCAACTAAGGAAAGACGAGACAAGTGAGATGAGGAAGCGATATTACATACTTCAGCCAGACAATTCAGGACTTGCAGCAAACATTTGATTTTCTTATTTATTTCTTTAATTTAACTAGAATAGAAATATCGATTTTAAAGAGGGCGGTTTAACTTCATTTGAAACTGGGCGGTTCAGTCATCAACTGAAAACTCTGAACGCAATTTTTCTTCAAAGAAATTAAATCTTGATATTTAAAAAAAAATATGGTAAAAACCAAATGCAAGAAATACTTCACAAACCAATCTTAATCTGCAGCACATATCGATACATCTAAGTTACATTACTAGCTGCTTAACAAGCAATCTTTAATGACTGGGCAAAGCAAAATCAAAAAGGAAAGAACATTAAAAATGAAATACCATTGGGGAAAGGGGTTCGCCTTTCAATCTTGAATTGGGACTAATGGCATTCCAAAAAAGCAATAGCCATATCCCTTCAGCCTTCTTGTGCAGCAGCAGTAGCGGCCAATCTCTGCCACATCAGTTCTCGTCCTTCTTCCAACTCTCTTGCCTTTGCTTCCCTTTCTGCATACTGCCTTTGGCATTCCTCGAATAACTCCACATCCATCTCCAAAAACATTTTCCGAACGTTGACGGTAAGACCATGTACTGCCTGATTCCAGTGGGACTGGATATTCTTTTCTAAAGCCTCGAAGATAATTGGCAAAATGACATTCCGATTCTGGGCAATCAAGCTTACTACATGTTCATTATTCCACAGAAAGAGTGCTCGTTCCGCAACCTGAAACATTACTTTGCCTCAGAAAATACTATGAAGATTGCCTCAATTAAGATCATTGATAAACAACTTTAGAACAAATAGTTCTCTCTAATCAACAGATATGAGATTTATTTCCTCTTCGTTCAGCGTGCACAAAGTGGAAGAAAAATAAAACCTAGGATCCAGACCCTATACAAGTATGACTTACTATTAAAAAGAAAAACTCCTAAAAATCAAACCAAATTTGTAGTTGGCTCTCAATGCAACTTGAACTTTTCATCTCCAAGAACTGAAATATCACTTTCCAATCAGTAAACAACTAAAAATATATACAATAGCAGTTATATTCTTGTCTTGGTACAATATATACTAGCTGTCAAGCAAACAACTTTTTCTCAATAAAAATCCTGGGCCACAGAAGTGAAAAAACATAGCCAATGACCGATAGAACTTTGATTAAATCCATGACTTGTTGGAGTGGCACAACACCATTTATTTTAGGGCGGCAAACAAGCAAAGCAACAAACCAACCCAACATCCCAGAGAGAAGATCTCAAGCTAACTGATTGGGAAGTTTTAAGAGCTGATTCTGCATGTTCCCAATCCTAGATTCATTCAGTCACAATGTCACACTATTATGTTTAGTTAAATAAGAGATCAACTACGGAAATATATTTATGGAGTTTTTTAAATCTTTATCTATGTAGCAATTTTTAATTTCCAAAGATTTCAAAAGCTTCAAAGAAAAATATTGTAAAAACCACGTCTTAAGATAAAAGTATATTGTGGTGCCAAATCAGTCAACAGTAATTTCAAAGAATATAATCCCAGTAAGAAACTTTTATTTGATCAACTTTGTGTTCTCAAGTTACACCTTATCAAATAATTCTATTTTCTTTCTAATAGCATGGAGAAATAGTTTCCAACATATAGCACATGGAATGAGATGCATTTTTACTCTCAAAATATATAATTACTACAGAAATTATTAGGGGCAAATAAAGTTCTGGGCTTCAGGAAAAATGCAATTATGCCATATATTCTAAAATGCAACCAAGCTACCTCCAACAAAGATTGAAATAACCCACAGTCACTTAAAAGAGTTCTTGTATATTCCACAATGCAAAAAGAAAAATTGGTGTAATATATTTTCAATATACAGAGGTTTCTAAATTCTTCTCCTCGTGTCATATCTGACAAAAACATACAAACAATGCCTCCTTGCAATTGCTCGTGCAAACAAATTCAATGCAAAAATTGGCTGTGTTATAGATGCATGAAATTGGACAAAATAACCCCTCTTCCTTGCATAACCTGGAATGGGATGCTTTTTGTGATCGTGTATGCCATAAATTTATGTTGCAAACATGCTCCTGTTTGAGTGCCATTCTCTAGAAATTCATTTTTCTCCAAACTCATTTTCAACGATACAATCTCCCAATAAAATAATTTTATATGTAAACCCTAGGGATGTCAATTCGAACCGTTAAAACCGAAAATCGCGGTTAACTGAACCGAATGGGACGGAAAAAACCGAACCGATGGTGCAATGGGAGCGGTTATGGTTTTAATTTTAATGAACCACTTCATTTAGAGGGGGGTATGGTATATAGCGATGATGCCCTACTCCGAACCAATTACCCCGTTAAAAAAATTAATTGGACAATTGAGCTTTCCATTATTCTTTCTAAAATTAATTGAGCAATTTTGACAATTGGGCTTTCCAAAATTCTGGCCCAATTAACATTAAGTAAACTTTAACCCAATAACCCAGCCCACTGCCCAGGTAGCCCAATTTCAATATACCCTACACGTTAAATTAAAACTCAGGTTTACAGTCTCCAAACTACACTTCTCCTCCACTCAAATCCGTCGTTTCCATCGTCAATTCCGTCCTCGCCAGTTCCGAGTATGGTCTAGTTTCATGTTTTTTGAGTGCTTGTATTGTGCCTAAAGTTTGGTAAATAATTTTGCGCATCGAATTCTTATTTCAGGAACTCAGTGCAATTGTCCTTGCTCGGGAAAAATAGACAATTGTAAAAACGAAATTATGCAGACTCAAGCAATTTAATTGACACTATTATTTATACAATTGAGTTGTCTCCAGCAATTCCAGAT
>CAIGRO010293371.1:0-14987 GCA_903798355.1 Fraxinus baroniana
TGGCATATGCGGCTCAGGCATATGACTGGTAAGGAATGGAAGAGTTGAGTAAAATAGGACTTCTTGATGGGAAAGAGACTAGTAAAATAGAATTCTGTGAGCATTGTGTATTTGGGAAACAGAAGAGAGTCAGATTTACTAAAGAAAGACACAATACAAAGGGAACACTTGAGTATATCCATTCAGATCTTTAGGGATCGACGATGGTGCCCTCTAAAGGAGTTGTTTATTACTTGTTGATAGCGATTGATGATTTATTTAGGAAAGTTTAGGTATTTTTCTCGAAATAGAAGAGTGATGTGTTTGGACCTTTAAGAGGTGAAAAATAATGATAGAAAAGAAAACATGAAAGCAGGTGAAATATCTATACATAGATAATGTGTTGGGGTTTTGTTCAAATGAATTCAATAGCTTTTGCGGGACTGAAGGCATCTTGAAACACTTGACAATTTCTGGAACTCCATAATTGAATGGCGTGGCAAAACAGATGAATGTTTTAATGAAAAATGTTCATTCTATACTTTCAAATTCTAGGTTGCGTAAGACATTTTAGGCCGAAGCTACTACAGTTTGTTTTATGATTAATCACTCACCGTAGTTGCCATTGAGAAAAAGACATCATAAGATATATGATTTGGTAAACCTTCTTGTTATTTTGATTTGAGGATTTTTCAGTTTCCTGTTTATACTCATGTGAATAATGAGAAGTTGGAGCTTAGATCTAGAAAATGCATCTTTCTTGGATATAAATCAAGTGTGAAGGGATATAAGTTGTGGTGTCCTAATATAGAAAAAGTCGTAGTTGTAGAGATGTAGTGCTTGATGAACATGCTATGGTTCAAAATTTGCTCTGTGAGGATTTCGATAAAATTGAGAAACAAAATCAAACTACTTGGTAGACTTGGAGATTACTTTAAAAGAGAGATTAGTGGCTTCAGATCAGTTTAGTTCAAAGCTGACAGTGTAACGCCCCAAAAATTTTAGAATAAAAACTTATTTGTTTTATATGCTACATTTTTATATTTTGAAACGTCGAGGACTAAAATGAAATACGTTTTAAATTCCTATTTTATTTGGGCCAAATAATTAGATATAGATAGAGTGAGATTTAGCATATCGATATTGGGTTTGTTTGATAGATTATATTAAATAATGTATTTTAGGCTCGAGAAAAAATTATTTTAGATAAGTTCAAGATAAGTAAGAATCGATTAAAGAAAATAAAATCATTATTAGATAGATTTTAAGGGATATCTCCCATTTGACTAGTTTGAAGGCAATTTTTCAAATTTATGGGAATTGGGAATTTGATACAATTTCAACCATGCCATGTGATTATTATGCAATTGATAAGTATTAAATTAGCAAAAGTTATAATCACATTTTGATAAATGTTTATTGGTAATTCTAATCCTATTTTTGATTGTGACAAATGTTAATTTAATCCTTTAGCAAGTCATTTACAAGTGATTGCTAGGAAATCATTAATCGAACACAATTCTTAATGAAATGTGAACTCTATTGGGTTCTTTATAACAAAATGTGAAATTTTTCGGGAATTCAAAATACTGATGATGGGAGTCTCCCTTGATCATCGACATACTCCATAAAAAATGTGGAATGAATTGTTTATTTTATTGTTATATAATTATCTATGGAAACCATACGTATCTTACTGGGTATTTTTAAATACTCACTCTTACAATAATTTTCTCAAGTTAGTGCAGATTGATTGGAACTGTGATGGGATGGTGATACGGACTGTCGAGGATTAGGAAAATGAAAAGCATGAAGTTTCTATCTTTCAATGGATTAATTAGTTTTCTTTTACGTTCAAGAACATACCTATTCAATAGTTAGTTGATTATGTTTAAAGATACAATTTTCATGATTTAATTTAAATTTATGAATGTTCTAGTAATTTTTTTATCAAAGATTTTTTTTTTTATTAGTCCCGTCTTTAATACAAAGAAAGTGGATTTTTGGTAACACTTCAAGATATATGAAAATTGGGGTTTTTCAAATAGAAAGTAACACTTTGCCTACTTTACCTACACCACCAGCAACACCACAGTATTCGATTTCTCTAAGCACAAATCTTGCAAACAGATTATACCTCCACAGAAGTATAGAGAAGCAGATTTGGTGGCTTATGCATTAAGTGTGGCTGACAAAATTGATTCTACTAAAGAGCTTACTACAAACACAGAAGAGTCAGTTGCAGTGATTCTAACATATGATTGATTGCAATATAGGAAGATATTGAGTCACTTAATAAAATAGCAAATGAGACTTGGTGGAATTACCCAAAGAAAAGAAGGTTGTTCGCTATAAGTGAGTATTCAAAAGAAAAGAAGGGACAACAAGAGTTGAAGATGCCAGATATAAGGCCAAATTGGTATCAAAGAGTTACAGTCAAATTTTAGGTGTTGACTTCACACATGTGTTCTCACCAATAGTATATCATAGCTCAATTAGAGCTATACTTGGAGTTGTGGCTAAAGTTGACTTGGAGTTTGAACAGATGGATGTCAAGATAACATTCTTGCATGGAGAACTTGAAAAGGAATTTACATACATCAACCTAAGGGTTTCATAGTTTCTGGAAAAGAAAACTATATGTGTTTTAAGAAGTCCATGTATGGAATGAAACAGTCGTCGAGACAATGGTATACAATATTTGATTCATTTATGACTATTAATAATTTCATAGAACAGTTATGATAGTTGTGTGTATTTCAAAAAGTGAGATGATGGATCAGTTACGTATCTAATGTTATATTAAGATGATATGCTGATAACAGCTAATGATAAAGCATATGTCAAAAATGTGAAATCAAAACTTAGTGAATAGTTTGAGATGAAGGATTTGAGAGCAGTAAGGAAAATTCTTGGTATGGAGATCTTGAAGGTTAGAATTATTGGAATATTGTATTTGAGTCAGAAAGCGTACATCATAGGATCAATATGCTGAATGCAAAGGCTATTAGTACTTCATTGGCTATGCACTTAAAATTATCATCTGACTAGTGTCCTCATTCATATGAATACATTGATTATATGTCTCAAATTCCTTATTCAAGTACAGTAGGATCGCTTATGTATGCGATGGTTGTGATGGGTTGTACTCATCTAGATTTGGCATATGCAATCAGTGCAGTAAGTAGATATATGACAAATCTTGATAAGGAACATTTGGAAGCAATGCAGTGGGTATTCAGATACTTGAGGGGTTCTACTAATACTTGCCTGCATTTTGGTAGAAAAACAAATGTAGTAATTGGGTATGTGGTTGTAGTGGATTATTGATTGGTAAAGTGTCCAAAGTTTTTGATCATTTGGGAAGGGTTTTCTCCGTTATCAATTTGGTGTTCTTCACCGTTTTCACATTACAAGTTGTGGTAATTCAACATAAGATTACTTGAAGTATTGATTAACCATCTAGAAACAATTAAAAGTGACTTATTATTTTTAATTACTTATTTTCGTTGTGTTGGGATTTGAAACATAAAGATTCGGTTAACTTTAAAATATCGAAGATGGATGGGGAAAACTCAATTCTTTGTTAATATCGTACATATTGAAGCTATTTGATTCCGTTTCTTGATGAATCTTTAATTCAGTTATTTCACATAATATGTCCTAGTTAAAATTTTTATTTGCAAAGCTAGCAAATCCTTCATTGTCTTTGGATGATGATTCTAGCTTCATGAGACTACTGTAGTCATTACTACTTGATGTTGTTCCTTTCTTTTTAATACTCCTATCTGTTGGAGAAACTCATTGAGATCGATTTGTGGCTTCTCTTGAGAATCGGTCAAGGTATTTCTGATTAAAACTCATCGCATATTCTCTGGTTATCATTTTTAGGGTCATTAGATTATGAGCTTGATGAAGATGCTCGACAAAAAAAAAAGCCGATTTTCTTGAGTTCTTGGAGCCTTTGATGAATGACACGTACATTTGGCTACACATTTAAATTTAGTAATCCTGAAGTAAAAAACATGGAGGTGAAGTTTTTTTTGAATAAAACCATTTGAACTTATGTGATTTGTTCAAAGGGTTAAAGTTTGATTGAAGATGACGTAGATTGAGGTAAGCATCAGGACCATACAGCCTCTGTGCAGCTTCGTCGTAAGCTATTGCTGCCTCTTCAGCAGTGGTGAAAGAGCCTAACCACAGTTTCATTCTCTTATTAGACTCTCTGTTTTCACCACCCATTTGTAGTGGGTTCTTTGTCAAACACCCAAAAATTCTCACATAGCGTTTTCGGGACCGCCTTTTCCTCTTACAGGACCTTTTTTTCATGGTTTGAGTGGAGATTCTCCACAATTTGTATGCAGTATGTTAGTGGAAAAAATGCTTGGTAAAGAGTGAATTAAAGATTGGCAGATTGCAAAGAATAGAGTGTATGGCATGGGATATGCATATGTTTGAACATAGTTTGGTTTCACCGTTTTCACGTTTGGTATAAGTTAAACCCATGTTACCATTGAGACTTCGTTTGTTATACTTTATTAATAAAGTTATACTTCCCATTGGCTGTTTATTTTATGAAAAACGCTTGTTGTACATCACCGTTTACAAAATTGTTTTATAGATTAATGAGGTAATGATAAATTAAATTAAAATTGTCAAAATCTCTTTACCCTTAAATGGTCGTGCGAGTTAATGGCAAAACGAGATTGGATGATTTTTTTATTTGGTTGGTAATATTTTGATTTAGTCAAATTTCATCACATCATCTATTGATAAACAAATTTGAAAGTTGTGATGTAAATGTAGCACAACCGTTTATGTTATGTTCTTTAGTTTACAATTAGTTTTTCCCTTTGCATGGTAGTTAAAAATTGTCATAAATGCAGCCATGCAAACACGTGAGAAGTATGGATTATTGGTATACGTGGGAAGTGTACATTATGATTTATACCCCTGTATGATGGGGATTAGAATTAGAATTTTATTATACTTTTGGTAAAAATTGATATAATGTGTTGTTGAAAAGTTGTGGATCCCATGAGATATGATGTTAAAATTAATTGTTGACTTTGATTTATATTAAAATCTAAATTTTAATTCCTAACAAACAAGACTACAATAGAAGAATCCAATGTCCTAATTGCCTAAAAACCTACCAACTCATTTGGGAGATCTAATTTTAGAGACTAAAGATTTCTCCCTTCCTGTAGTAAGTTTTGATGAAACTACGTAAATAAAGTAAATAAAGTATAATTTCGAACAATAAGATTTTCAAAATTATTTCACCGCTGAATATATAAAATCATATCAACTCAGGGGTTATCGTAGATTACAATCAAATGCTATAATAATTGTTAAAAGGGAAAGTACATAAATACAATAATATATGATGCGAACTCACGCAGCAATGGTAACTACGAAACCCACACAATATTGGTTCAACCCAAGAAAGCCAAGAAATCAACGTTTAAACTTGATTCTAAAATATCGAACCAAGGAACCAACACAATCGTCAACAATATATTGATCCCATGACTACAAGACTCAAGAATCTTACTCGATTGGTTTGAACGCCACAAGAAATAATCTTGATAAGTCCACAATTAATTCAATGAAAAATGAGAAGAAAGCAAAAATGCAAATTATCATAACTTACCTTGAAGATCCAAATTGTAGCCTTGGTTCATTGCAATGACGTAGAATGGTACATCTCCTCTACAATGTAATCTTGACCTTATTTACATTCGAGCAAGCCATTTTTACCTAAACACCTAAACTCAATCACCTGGTTCAAATACTTTACGCCTCTTCATTTTGCTACCTTGAGATGCATATAATTCAATCCCCTATTTTCCATCTAAGCTACCACTTACAATAATAGTTAAAGGAATTAAACCAAACAAAGTTAATGGATTTAAACCATACATATCAAAACATGCAAGAGAAGTAGTAGAAGATACTAAATTGATTCCCAACATATTCCATGAAGTCGAAACAAAATTGTTAAGGACTTCAAGATTAAAATATAAATTCTAATGCCTCAAATCACCAACAATGCACCTCAAATGTCTGTCCTGCTCAATTAATTTCTTGTAACATACTAGAATATCATGAACTAGTAATTGTTTGCCTATGAATGCATATGACAAATAACTTATTACTCTCATAGAAATATTAGATATATTAATATGTGTAAAAGTGCATGCCTCATGTGAAAAAATATTACTACATGCTAGAGATGATCTAATCTATGTATGGGGTATTGATTCTTTACCATGCCATAGTATTCGCTTCTCCTTCAATGCTCATTAAATTCCCCACTTGCATCGAATCAATTAGTTACTTAATGAGTGTATCCCACTAAATAAGTTTTCATGGAACGAGTCTTTGAGTTCCTACAATAAAGAAATATCCAAACTGGAGAGGGGATTATTAGTTCTCACTAAAAGCCTCTCAGTCTCACATTTTTTTTTATATAAAAACTCACTTTTGATTTTTCTCTCCTCTCAATGGACTCTCTTTCTTTTCTCTCTTGTGGCTCCGCTCTTTTTTTTTCTCACAATTAATCACTTCACTATTTTCTCTCATACTCTCCTTTTGCCTTTTTTTTTTCTTTTCTTCATCTCCTCTCAATCTCAATTGGTCATCATAGCTTTGTTGCGGTGTTAATAGTACAAGAGTAATAGCTATCCCATCTTTTACAAAATTGTACCTATTCTTGAATCCATCATATTTAACCTTCATATCATACTGCCATGGCCTTCCCAACAAAATGTGCCCAGCATGCATCGGAACAACATCACTTCATCATGCTACCTGCCAATTGAAAACTCACCAACACTCACATATTCACCTTAGCCTCCCCACATATATCTAACCACTACAATTTATAAGGCTTAAAATGTTTTATCGTAGCTAGTCCTAATTTCTCAACAAGTGTAGTACTAGCAATATTAGTACAACCACCCCATCAATAATCAAACTACATACGTTATTTTCGACATAGCATCTAGTACAAAAGATGTTCCCTCGTTGCTGCTCCACATCATCTAATTTAATTTGTTTATGAGAGCACGCCTACAAATAACTAACCTCCTAGAGGGTACTGTATTCCATCTTCTTCATTAGCTTCTTCTAACGTGCGCATATCATCACATCTATCATTCACCATTTTTCCACTGTCATGCAAGATCATTGCCCTTTTATTTGGATATTGAGAAGCAATGTGTCCCTATCCCAAACACCTAAAGCAATTTGATATCCCATGTCTTAGAAGGTTTGGAATCCGTTTTGGGTGTAATTTAACATCCTTATTTTCCCTTGGTGGTTCGGTCTTACTACTCGAAATATCCCCATCACCTCTATTATCATCCCACTTTGGTTTTCAATAAGAGTTAGAACTCGAAGAACCCGATGAATATCTAGCTATCACCTTCCTCTTCAATTGTCTTTTCACCTTCATAGCTACATGTATCATGTCTTCCAACTTGACATAATGTTGTAACTCTACCACATTAGTTATATCCCTATTCAAACCATTAAAAATCGGGCCATGGTGGCCTTCCTTTCCTCCTCGACATTCCCTCTAATCATAATAATCTCCATCTCCTTGTGATAATCCTCCATAATCCTAGAACCTTAGTAGAGGCTTTGTAATTTTTAATGAAGCTCCCCATATTAATGATTAGGCACGAACTTCTTCCTCATGATAGCCTTTAATTATTCCTATGTATTAATGGGCATCTCACGGTTCTTCCTTCTGGATGTTACTACTTGATCCCACCAAATGATAGCATAATTGGTAAATTTAAGCACCGCAATCTTTACCTTTTTTCCTCCAAGTATTTGTGGAAATCAAATATCAATTCTACTTTATTTTCTCACTCCAAGTATGCCTCTGGATCACTCCTTCTTTTGAATGAGGTAATCATCATTTTGATATTGCCCATACTACCAACACAATCTCCAACAAGATCTCTACCCCTCCTTTCATGCGTAACTCCTTTATCTCTCATTTTTCCTAACTCGACATCCACCAATACATCCTCATTAATGTCACTATTCGTTTCCCATTCACCAGCACAATCGACTCAATGATCCCGCATTCCTTGCCTCATTATGTTCAAAGATCTAATTCGATCTCAATCAAAACTAATCTTTGTAGGGTTTTAAACAAAGCTTTAAATAAGAAAATTGACACCAGAATGACTCAAAATAGGAATTGACAATTTGAATGAACACTACGGAAATATTAAAGAATGTATTTCTTGAATTTGAATTGAACACTTTTGAATTGGAAATTTTTTTTACTCAAAAACAATGAAATTGTATGCCGTTAGCAATTTTCCGAATTCTTTTTTGGATTGGAGACTAAAAAATGAAGAATAAGAATAATACGAAGAATGAAAAATAAAAGACTCAAACAAAAAAAATAAAATAAATAGGATATAACCTTGATTTCTGGAACTTTGCTCTGATACCAATTGATGGGAACCCACGAAGCAATAAGAGCTACGAAATCCATACAAGATTGGTTCAACCCAAGAAAGCCAAGAAATCAACGTTTAAACTTGATTCTAAAGTATCGAATCAAGGAACCAACACTATCGCTGACAATATGTTGACCCCGTGATTACATGATTCAAGAATCTCACTCAATTTATTTTAGCGCCACAAGAAATAATCTTGATAAGTTCACAATTACTCAATAAAGAACGAGAAGAAAGCAATATGCCTTGGAGTAAATCTCTCAAATTGTGTGTTTTACAATGAATAGAACGAGTTCTATTTATAGGAAACTCATAAAACCTAGCTAGAAAATGGAATTAAGCCTCAAAAGATATAAAAAATCCACCATACAAGAGTTTTAACTAAAATAGAAGATTATGCGATATTTGAAAAAATTCGTGACCCAATTTGAACTATGCGACTACATAGGCTAATTGCTTGCAGTCGCATAGTTGTATCTTGAACCTTCAACTTCGTTTTGGTAAGGGGCTATGCGATCGCACCTCTAATATAACTATGCGGTCGCATAGTTGTCCCGAACAACTTTATCGTCCGTTGCTTGAACCACGTTGATCCATCTGGTTTCTTCTTCCAAGCCCAATATGAAACTAGTTCATTTTCTTTTTGTGATCGATATGTCATCCACTATTGTTTGAATAAGCAATCCTATACCTTCTTTGACCCACTTCCCTCGCAACCTAGTTATAGGCCCTTCTTCAACGATTAACAGATCTTTGCCCAGACTTGCCCACGTATCATGGATCACATCACTATAAGAATACAAATTCGAATTTACAAAACTTGTAAAAAATTTCACAAATCAAGTGTTAAATTATAATAACAATACAATTGATTTTCATCACTCCTATCTCTCTCGTTTCTCCATTCTCTCTTCTCATTTTCTCTCCACCCATTGGAGCTTCTCTTTACCCCCACCCACCAGAGCTGCAACAGGGTTAACGTCGTGGAAAATAGTGCTCAACGATCCTATAATCGCTACTGCAGCGATATGAGTGACGTGCCGAAGTGACACTCTCCACTATTTCAGATATGATCCAATTTTTGCGTATTCACTTTGATTTTTGTTAGTGGTGACTGGTTTTTTACAAATGGCAATGATGATGGGGTGATGACAATTATGATGAGGTGGTGCTGTCGATTTCGGTGAGATGGTGTTGGTGGTGTTGGTGGTAGTTGTAGCGGTGTTAGTAAGGAAATGGTGTGACGACAGTGGTGTTGGTGTTGGTGGTAATGGTGTTGGTGATGATGTTGGATTCGGGTTAGGATGAGGCATGGGGTGGGGTGAAAAGTATTTGTGAGCAACTGTGACTCGTTTGTTATCATTGTGACTATTTGTGACCATGTTAGTCTTAATTGTAATGGTATGTGATCAAGTTATTGTTAATTTGATCACATACAATCACAATCAACACAGACTTGGTCACAATTAATACATACTTAGTTACAGAGGGTCACAGTTAGTAGATAAAATGTTACCACCACCACCGCACCACCACCAACATCATTTAATCCATATGCTACATTTTCAAAACACTTCCCATTTCTCGGTTCTCTGCCCTGCTAACTAGATCCACCATCGTTACCCATCAACCAACATAGCTGCACATCTTATAGTGATGCTACACCGAGCGTAGTGGTGCTGCACAAGGCATCATGTGCAATGGTGCTGCAAGAGGCACCGATGAGTACAGTTGTATGGCATCGCTGTGTGCTTTGCAGTGGCACTGCTCTGTGCAATGCCTCGTAGTGGCACTATATGTCGAGATCAATCGAGGAAACATGGATGAGTTAAGGACTTGACGATGCCGAAAATGAGGTAAGATGTTGGTCGGCATCGGAGAAGAGAATAGAGATGATGGTACTGTATGAGTTGGGATACTTTAAGAGAGAGAATAGAAAGGATAGAGAGAGAGAGAGAAATGAGAAAATATTGATGATGTTATTAATATGTATTAATTAATTTAATGAATTTGCATTATATTCTGATTTGTGAAATAAAAACTAGACAATTTTAGAGGGTGTTTGATGTAGATAAAAATAAGATTTTAAGTGGATTATGATAGAAGTTTTTGAAATGTGTGGTTGAAAAGATGTAGGACCCATAAAAGATGTGATTGATATTAATTGTTTGACTTTGACTTGGATTAAAATCAGATTTTAATCCGGCCCACACATGCCCTTATTTTTTAAAAGTATAATTTATACATAGGGTTTGGAGTAGGTCTTAGGCTACCACTTGACATCACCCAATGTTAAGGACCTCAGCTTTACATAAGCCTCTTGACCATATTAGTTCAAGTTTGAGTTTTAATTTCATTTCCATTGTAATAGTTTATTTGAATTGTAAAAGTTTAATATGCTTCATCGGTATTTAAACGTCTACTGCTATCACTTAGGGTTTTGTTCCGAATGCTAATATAGGCGATATTAATTTCCTACTTTCATCAATTGTAATTTCTAGCTTTCAAGCAATCAATGATCAATTTAGAAACAATGCATTTCAATTTTATGTTGCAAGCTTTCTACAAATTGTAATCAAATTTTCTTTTGTCCCGAAATGATCGAGAGAAAGCAGATGGTACTGCTGCACGGTGTCCTTTTCTGTTCTAAGAAGAAAGGCAATCCGTGAAAGTTGGTATCAGAGCTGCGGCTCAAGACCTTTGATAAGAAAGCTATGGATCTAGATCCAAATTCCTTGAACACCACATAGGTGGTAGATGTTCAAAAAAGGAACACCAAACAGCGTTTGGAGGCGCTTGAGGTGACAAATAAGAAAGCTATGGATCTAAATTCTTCAAACACCACAGAAGTTGTAGATGTTCAAAAGAGGACTACGAAACAGCGTGTGTATACGTTTGATGAGACAACTACTAGGTTGTGCTATGTCGTGGAGGGCCTCGAGGAAAAAGTCAAGGTAGTAGAGATGAAAATTCAGGAATTACACATCTAATTGGATTAAAGCCAAAAGGTTAAAACAGCAATAACTGAAGCTGTTGTTATCATACCTGATCTGCAGGATGAAATGAAAGCGTTGAAAGCTCAATTATTAGTATTTCAACGTGCAGTTGGCAATGGGCAAGCCACCGTACAATAGCATGTTCATAGGCTTAAAATTCCAGAACCATGTACCTACGGAGGGGCATGCGATGCAAAAGAAGTCGAGAACTTCTTGTTTGATATGGACCAATACTTTCTTGCGGCTTTGATCAAAGATGAAGCAAGAAAGGTTTCAGCACTACCATATATCTTGGTGAAGATGCAAAACTATGGTGGTGGACGAAGTATGCTGATATTTAGGCCAATAGGGTCCAAATAGATTCTTGATATCTCTTCAAAGAAGCAATCAGATCTTAGTTCTTCCCAGAAAATGTAGAATATGAGGCAAGTCTAGCATTACGAGAACTGAAACACACAAGCTCCATCGAGGAGTACGTGAAAGCCTTTTCAGGACATATGCTGAATATTCGAGATATGTCAAAAAAAGATAAGCTATTCACCTTCATGGAAGGATTGAAACCATGGACACACACGGAGCTTCAGAGACAAAAGGTTACTAATTTGAGTGCGGCCATGGGAGCCGCCGAATGTTTGAGTAACTATTAGTCGGAATCTAGAAAAGAATAGCCTTCAGGGAATAGTCAACCTGTTAGAGGTGGAAACAGACCTTACAGACACAGCTTGAACTCAAATGGGGAAGAACGGTACTCTCATATTAAAGGAGGAGCCTATCAAGGCACCCGTTAGAGTAACTCCAAAGGAACCTGTAACGGTAGCAACGGTAACAACTGGAATAGAGGAAAAGCAACACAGGGCAGATCTGATGTCACTCCTAAATTGATGTGCTTTTTATGTGAAGGACCCCATCGGGTAGCGGAGTTGTCCACAGAAACGGATGGTTAATTCATATCGTCAACTAGCAAGCGGCGGAACAAGTTCAAAGCAAGATGCCCCACAAGCTAGCTATCATGGTGAGGCCGACTCCGAAGATGATGAGGATGTAGTTGGTGCATTCTCACATCGATGCAATACACTATCGTATCGAGTTACTAAAATGGAAGATATTCCCTCAAAAGAGCCAAAAATGGAAGAATCGAAGGCTCACATTTGTAGGGCGAAAGGCCTAATGTACGTTGATATGAAGATAAATGGAAAGCCTACTGGCACTACCCACGACTACCTCACAAGTACCGAAGTAGATCGGCTCGAAATTGTTCTGGAGAAAGATAGTGGAAAAGTCAAGGCAATCAACTCTGCTGCTCAACCAATAGCTGGAATAGCAAATCTGTGTCAATCAAAGCGGATCCTTATGAAGGAAGGACAAATTTGTCGACAGTTCAGATGGAGGATTTCAAGCTCATTCTGGGATTGGAATTTCTTTGGGATACTACGACAGCAGTGTTACCATAGCCGAATCATTAATGATGATGGGTAGTAAACCATCCGTCATCATCATACAAGCTGGGAAAATAGGCGAGACGAGTATCTCGATTATGCAATTTGGTAAGGATTTCAAAAGAAATGAACCCTCATTTTTGCGTACTCTTCGATTAGAGGGGATCGAAGAGGCAACTGGTCCTATTCCAAAATCTATCAGAAGGCTTGTTAAGGAATTCGAGGATATCATGTCGGAAGAGATACCAAAGAAATTGCCACCAATGAGGGCAATTGATCATGAGATTGAACTTATTTCGGGTACTAAACCTCCCCCCAGGGCACCCTACCGTATGTCTTATTCGGAGCTCCTGTGTTATTTTAGAAAAGGCCGATGTTTCTCGTAGAATGTAATGTGACTGTCGAGGCCCTGAGCAAGATCACTATGAAGAATAGTTACCCTATCCCCCTAGTCGTCGATTGCTTCGATCAACTGAGTTGGGTTAGGTACTATACAAAGATTGATCTCATGTTTAGATACTGCCATGTTTGGATCCAGGAGGGAGGTGAAGCAAAAACTACGGTGGTAATAATATATGGAGCATTCTAATTTAAGGTGATGCCTTTTGGCTTGACAAACGCTCTACAACATTTTGTACGATGATGAATCATGTACTTCACGGGTTTTTGGATAATTTTGTGGTGGTGTACCTGGATGACATAGTCATCTAAAACGAGACATTGGAGGAACATGCGTAACATGTTAGGTGGGTTTTCAATCGGCTACGAGAGAATGAACTCTATGCTTAACCGTCCAAATGCTCATTCGCTCAGACATCTATCAGTTTCTTGGGTCACATAATCGAGCAAAGGCAAAATACGCATGGATACAAAGAAGGTTACAGCCATCAAAGATTGACAACCATCAAAGAATGTACACGATGTGCGTTCATTATGCAATTACTATCGCAGATTTGTAAAGGGATATTCAGAAATTGCATTGCCACTTACTGAACTGACAAAGAAGGATAAGGATTGGGACTGGTCATCCCAATGCCAAGATGTATTCGAAAGGTTGAAGAAATATATGTGGACTAACACAGTGTTAACCTTACTGGATATGACTAAACCTTTCGAAGTGCATACCGATAATTCAGACTTTGCACTTGGTGGAGTTATTATGCAAGAAGGACATCCGGTAGCGTATGAGAGCCGAAAACTGTATCCGGTAGAACGTCGTTACTCGGTACACGAAAATGAGTTGTTGGCGATAGTCCATTGCCTTAGGGGATGACGTTACTATTTGCTTGGGTCTCCATTTATTGTGAAGACATATAATACTGCGATTAGTCACTTCATGTCCCAACTAAAACTATCAAGCAAACAGTCTCGTTGGCAGGAACTTCTTTCAGAGTTCAATTTTATGCTAGAGTATCGTCCTGGATCTAGAAATCATGTTGCCGATGCTCTAAGTTGCCAGACTTACTTGGCCACCATTTGCTCTATGGCCGCTCTTTCAAGGAGCATGGCTACCATAAACACAAGGGACCAATTCGGGCACTTTTAGATAAGGACCCTGCTACTAAATATTTGGTTGACCTCATTAAGTAGGGTAAAACTCGTCAGTTCTCGCTCGATGAGGGCCTAATAAAGACTAAGGAAAACCGTCTTTATGTTCCTAAGGGCGTAGATTTGAGGAAATCACTAATCACGGAATGCCACGACATGATTTGGACATGACATCCCGGAGAGGAATGCACTTCTGCACTACTGCAACGTGCATACTACTCGTCTCAAATGTGGGACGACATTGCAACTTATGTGGAAACTTATCTTGTTTGTTAGCAAGATAAGCCAGATCATCAGAAAAAGACAGGCTTGCTGGAGCTCCTTTCCGTCCCAACTAGACCATTCGAAAGTGTATCGATGGACTACATTGTTGGATTGCCAAATGTTGGAGATTGTAGCACTATTTTCGCCGTGGTAGATTGTAACACCCTGAAATTTTAGAATAAAATTTATTTGTTTGTTATGTTATATTTTGAAAGTTTGAGGACTAAAATAGAGTAAGTTTTAAATTCTTATTTTTATGTGGGCCAAATAATTAG
>CAIGRO010293416.1:0-17026 GCA_903798355.1 Fraxinus baroniana
GATTTTGGTGGTCAGAAGTTGCAGAAAAATTGTCTCAAACTTGGCTAAAAAATCTGAAAATTCAGTGACCGTTTGTGAAAGAAATTTCAAACTTCAGTGACCGTTTCTGTAACTTTGAAACTTCAGTGACCGTTTTGAAATTTTCAGGTAATTTCAGTGACCATTTGTGAAATTAACCCATAAATTTTCATTCTTTTTCAATCATACATTATCCATCCATCTACTATTCCAAAATACATTTTTTCCAAAATAATGTGGTTCAAACACACCTTAAAAGTATTATATTTGATTTTTATTCATTTCCTTTCATTAGTTATTTTATATTATTTAATTATAATCAATGTGTTCATTTATTATTTTTAGAAAATGAATCATACATTACAATTGCAGATATTGAGTCAATTAGTATCGATTAAAAAGTTAAAATATTTCTATCATGTTGTTGCATTATAATGATTAGACTTATAGAACTTTTGTTTGTAATATTTTCAATGATATTATTTCTGTTTTAACGTAAAATTTATTAGTTTTTATAATTTAACTTATTCGATATATGCTATTTTTCCTTTGTTAAACCGTGGTTTTAATTTGAATCAGGCCGAAAAAATTGGTTTGGATCAGTTTGGTTTAGAAATTGAAATGGTTTGGTTTGAAAATATATCACAAACAGGTCAAATTGAAACATGTTCACCTCTAATTCATTATCGAATACCGCGCAGTAGCATAATTGATAAATTACACACACATCCCCATCTTTGTTAATTTTATCTATTTTGCCCATTTAAATTCATCCTTCCCCATTTCGCTATCCCAAATAATCCTTTTAAGTTTATTTTTTGAAGTTATTTTTCTCTCCCGCATCCCACCCCAATTGGCTTAATAAAATTGCAGCAATAATAATAATAATAATAATTGATGTGCAACTTATCGCGACATCGCTTTTTATTCAAAATATGTACTTTCTAATGTACATTACGGGCAGGGACTGATTCAGGATTGGATCCAAGATTGGGTTACAAAATTTCAAACCGGACTAATACGTGAAAAAAAAAATTACACATAAAAAACTATTGTAAAAAAACAACAAAAAAAAACTTACAATTTTTTTTTTGGGCCTTTTGGGGAAGCCCCCCTATATCCGTCTCTGATTACGGGTGTGTTTGAGCCATATTATTTTGAAAAAATATATTCTGGAATAGTAGATTGATGGAAAATATGTGGTTGAAAAATAATGTAAAGTTATTGATGCGATAAAAAATATTATTTTATTAAAAAATGTGTGATTGAAAATGAGTAGGAGAATGTGAATGAAAATTTTAATGTGTACCAAACGAGGGCGATGTCTCGCTTTTTGAACTAACTAGATACTAAATAGTAAATACTCACTCTCCCACTACCCTTTTTCTTCAAACCTTTTCTCCGCAATTAGTTGCAAGAAATAGTGAAAGACAAAAATAAAGCATTAAAATAAGACTGTCAAAACTACCTTAGATCTACTAGAAAACTACTTATATTGTCATTTCACTTCTTGATCCTCACATTCAAAGCCCAATCCCACCCCCAGTAAGCCTTGCAAAAGAAAAGATGAAATAAATTTCAATACGAAACCGGAATTATTAATATTGTAAAGTGGTAATATCTAAAGAAGCGACAAATTTTTCATTTACGTTCGAGAAGTGTTTATGAATAATTTAAACTATAAATAGATATAAGTTCATTATTGATAAATGAATAGTATTTGTAAATTTCTTGAAATGTGTGGAAACCTACCCATAATTTGATGCACGCGTACGAATGTGTGGATAATAATGAATTGCCAAATAGTTGATTGAAATTGATATTTAATTTTCACTGAATTTATAAATTGTAGGCAAAAGGTGATCATAGTCTACCAACCTAACAGTTGTACCATAAGGAAAAAAAAAATATGTGGAAAATCAGCTTCGTTGAAAAAAAAAATAAAAAATATCATTCTCACCAACTTCCCACATAAGAACCCAATTTCTTACAGATCTATACTAAGAATTCTTATAGGCAAAAACATTAAATGGATTATTAAAAGTGAAGGACTAGGATCATGCCCACCTAATAGCTTCGATAGACCGTTTCCTTACGTTGCAAAATTTGTCTGTCACGATGGCATGCGTTACGCCCTATAAACTTCAGCTACAATCTACCAACCCAAATCCTCCACATTTACCCAATTTCCATTCCAGTCCGATCATTAAGAGAAAGTCGCATTTGGGGGGCTTTAAATCAAAAAAATGGAGGAATTTATCATGGGCAGATGGGGAGAATCAATATGTGAGGAAAGGATCTTGGTGCGTGAAGAATGATAGAAGGCAGCAGAGAGGTTGTGAGGTGGTGAAGTGCACGGCGGAGGGGATTGACAGGTGTCTGTTTGTAGGAAGTAGAGGAGAAGAAGGTGGTGGAGTCATGGTGGCGGAGAGGTTTAAGGTGGTGGCGTTAATGGCGGGGATCATGTGTTTGTGTAATGCAGATAGAGTTGTAATGTCTGTTGCCATTGTCCCACTTGCTGCCAAACATGGATGGAGCAGCTCTTTTTTAGGCATTGTTCAGGTAAATTGAAATTTTCACCTTGATCTTTCATCAATTTTTTCGAAGAACATATTTTTACTCCATTCGTAGATTTTTAATGTTTTCTTGGGTTTGATTGGAATAAAATTAAGGTTGTCGCTTATGGGTCCGAATGAATTTTGGTTGTAGGTGGTGGTTGTAATGAAAATGTCTTTGGTGGTGGTTGAGATGTGACGACTGGTATTTAATATTGACCGCCGCCTGCAATTGAAAGTAGAATTTTTACCAAACCTAACATACGAGCCTAATTTAGTAGTTTTTGATGTGGAGGCATAGGAATAGTGCCTTGTTGTGATATAAGGCAAGTGGCCTACGTACCGGGAGGGTTCGGGGTGGGGTGGCACATGTTCGTGCAAGTTTAGCCACCGTGAAATCTGGTGGTGGGAATAATGCCTATTTATCCTTTGATAATTAGGGCCACTTACTTGCCGATGCATTCTAAATAACTTTTTTCGTATAATTATGTCACCCTTAATGATCGGGGACATGTCCATGATTATATTGATTGACAATATTTGGCTTATGTAACTAATAATATATCAATTCTGCATGAATGGGGGTAAATAAACAAGAGAAGAGAGGTCAGTAAGACTGTGTCATGTCTTCTATTTGAATCTTTGATCAATATATATATATATAAGGTATAATGTTGGAACTTGGGAGGGGAGGCAAGGACGATGGTAGTTCACAGAGTGAGGGAAATCGCGACTAATGAAACTTTTTTATTGTTGAACATCCGATGAAATATTGAGTAACTGGTTTGAAATATTACGAAAGGTTTACTTAGTGGAGCCTATAATCAAGTCAGATTTTTGAAGTTTATTCGAGCCTCTTGCCCCAATATTGGTCGACTCTTGGGTTATCAAATTGTAAAAGTTGATACTCTTCATGGACACACCATCCTTGTAAACATTTGTTATTTTTTAGTTACTAGTTTGGGTAATATGTTTGTCTGTGTTTGTCAAGGTTCGCATTCACCTCGACTTTAGAGCAGGATCCACTTTAAGGAAACATGTAGATGGGGGGTTGTATTCACCTCGACTTTACATACAAATGGTGGCAGCACTTTGTTCCGTAATAATTTTAGTTTCATGCTGAAACCAACATAACAGAACTGCATAGCTGTCAATGAGTTTACAGCTATTCCACACAGTTCAACATTACAGAACAGCATAGCTGTCATTAAGGTTACAACTAATTATGCGCAAACAATAATACAAGAAGAATGTCTACGCACATTTTGTTGGAGATACAGAGATTACTATGATTATGTACTTGGTGATATGATCCATGAATTTGTTGGGAATTATGCACATATCTTTAGATGACAGAATACTATGATAGATAATTTAGGCTTGTATTATAAACTAATCACTGTAAATGCATTTTAGGTTAGTCATATCATGTCATGTAAAAACTGAACGACAATACGTGGCTTTCTATTCTCAAGCTGCAGTATTTTACTAAAACACAAGTGACAGTAAACCTGTAAGAATAGCTGATAAAAGGCGTAGGTGAAACCAAGTAATGACCAGGTCCATTGCCTTGACGATTTTTTCGAGTGATTGACTAGGACTTTTGTGTACAATTTACTATATATATAATATATATTGACGGTAGTACATAAGCATATGTAAACAATGAGATGAACTTATGTGTAATTATGTAGAGTTTACTAAATGTATGTCAAATAATGAAAGTAGAATTTAGAAAAGTACAAAAATGAAAAAGGTGAGTGTAGTTGTCACTTGACTCTATATTGATAGTGATTCCTTGATATGTGACCCTCCATCTCCCTTTTTTCTCCAAAATGGTTGTTAAAAAGGTAGAAGCAGATACAGTTCATACACTTCTATTTGTACAGCTGTTTGTTTCTGCAAGAAATGGAAGCTCTATTTTTACATTAGTATTATTAGTCTTTGTAGATAGCAAGTGTAATATTTTGATGAATACATGAAATTAATAATTGTTTGACAGCATAACCTTTGGAAGTGCTAAACTGCTGGCAATAATGGACAGATAATCTGCCTCTCTCTTCATTTTATTTTGACGACTTAGTGATAGATATTCCTTGGAGGTGATGGACTTCATTTTGAAACTTTCCTAATATGCAATCAAATTTACGAGACAAACTCTTTCTTAATGAAAACAGACGAAACACTTTAGGTTGCAGATGAAACTCGTGCTATGCTTCTCATCCTTTTCTAACTCAGTTGGATCGATTCAGTATTTTTCTGATGATGAGGTGCTATTGCTTCATGCAGTCATCCTTTCTATGGGGATATATATTTTCCTCAGTTATTGGTGGAGCCTTGGTGGACAAATATGGAGGAAAACGAGTTATTGCGTGGGGTGCAGCTCTCTGGTCTCTGGCTACACTCCTTACTCCATGGGCTGCGAATCACTCCACAGGCAGCCTATTGGCTGTCCGTGCTTTTTTTGGACTAGCCGAAGGAGTTGCTCTACCTTCCATGAACACCCTTTTATCAAGGTAATATTTCTTCACCGTTAACTTACTCATACTGAATTGGTCATTCCATTGGTTGAAGAAGAAGAAAAAGAGGAGCTTTTTCTCTTTATTTCCCTGTATCCAATTCTATGGATCATTTGGGTCCCCGATAACTATAAAAGAAACTTTCTAGTTCACTGAGATAAAGAGGGGTGAATTTGTGCTCAACATTGAAAATCCATTAACAGTAATTCTATTCTTGTATGTCTTCCTTTTATTAGGTGGTTTCCAAGCCATGAAAGAGCTACTGCTGTTGGAATAGCTATGGGCGGGTTCCATCTTGGAAATGTTGTGGGATTAATCTTAACTCCTCTGCTAATGTCATCAATTGGAATTTCTGGCCCTTTCATTCTCTTCTCGTCTCTTGGATTTCTGTGGTTAACGACGTGGTCATATCAAGTGACGAATAATCCACTAGAGAGCAATTCTATAAGTAAATCCGAGTTGCGTTTAATCCAAGCCGGGAAATCTGACTCTCAAGTCATCAAGGGAAAGCTTCCACCTCTACGCCTCCTCTTATCAAAATTGCCTACATGGGCAATTATCTTTGCTAATATCACTAACAACTGGGTTAGGTTTCTATTCTCACTTTTGATTTTCCAATTCTGAAATAAAGTAAATATTAGTTCTCATGCTATTGATTATTGTTTTCCAATTGAACTATGATTATTAAGTGTTCATAAATGCAGGGATACTTTGTTCTTCTATCATGGATGCCTGTTTATTTTAAAACTGTGAGTGATCATTTTCCTTCTAGATTTGCCCTTCAACGTGTGCAGAAATTTCCATATTCTGACTAATAAAAAGAAAGGAAAAAAGTCTCGGATGTCGAGAAAATTCAAGAAAATAAAAATTTTATAGTGTCTTCTACACTTACATTTTAGCAATCCTAACTACCTTGTAATACAACATTTCTACTGCTAATATAAATCTTCAATGCTGACGCGTTAGGTGTTCGATGTAAATTTGAAGCAAGCAGCTTGGTTCAGTGCACTTCCTTGGGGAACAATGGCAATCTCAGGCTACATTGCAGGGGCAACATCTGATTACTTGATCAAATCAGGGTACTCTATTACATCAGCAAGGAAAATCATGCAGGTAAACTTAGTTTTGGGATCTCATCAAACTGCATTAATGAATAAGAATGCCTAATACTCGAGAGTCTAGACATTCTAGTAAAACAGAACTGTTGTTCCTTTGAGACTAGTATCAGATATTACTATGCTTAGTTGTTACCCCAATATAGTGGAAATTTCACATTGTAAAATGAAACAAATAAATATTTTAGCACAAAATCATCAAGATCATATAATGCTCAAACTCGTTCACCACACCAAGATTCATTACAAGTTCAAAACATAAGATCATATCTCAGAAGGCAAAAATGAAAATCTTGGATTCAAACCTTCACCTTTTTCAGTACTAACCCCTGAAAATTCCCCCCAAAAGAAGAGTAGATAAACGAAAGAAATGGTGAACTGGAGTTGTTATTTCCTGAAGTAGAAATCATGTCTGTAATAAAAGTAAATCCAAACTAACAAAGTTTACATATACAACTCACCATTAGTCGATAAAAATATTTTTTCACCAGAAAACATGTGGAAATTCCATTCTAACATCTGCTTCGTGATACGACAGTCAATAGGTTTCATTGGCCCAGGGTTGGCACTGCTCTGTTTGAACTATGCTAGATCGCCTGCAGTTGCCTCTACATTCATGACAGTTGCCCTGAGTTTGAGCTCTTTCAGCCAAGCTGGCTTTTTACTAAATATGCAAGTAAGATTTATATGTTGAATTTTAGCTAAAAAAATTAATCTAGAATTATTTCCTTCTTCAGCAACAAGTGGCAGAATGTGTTGCCCAAATCAACTTATATGTTTTGATTATTTGATCAGGATATTGCACCAGAGTATGCAGGATTTGTTCACGGTTCGTTCTTAAATTCACTCCAAATTTGTCCGTCTTGTTTTTCTTGTAATTCTCTAATGTTGTTTTTATTGGAAAACTTTTGAACCAGGGATTTCAAATTCTGCCGGGACATTGGCAGCAATAATCAGCACAATCGGGACAGGATTCTTCGTACAGTGGCTAGGATCTTTTCAAGCATTCTTAACTCTCACGTCATGTCTCTACTTCGCAGCAACCATTTTTTGGAATCTCTATGCTACTGGGGAGAGAGTATTCTAGACAGAGGTATACATATATGGAGAAGTATTCAAATGTATAATCAAGCTTAGATTAAAAGTTTTGAAGAAAGAGAACACATTCAATTTTAATTTTGTTTTTGGGCTTTCAAATGAAAATGATAAAAGGATCAAATGAATTATAGGCACCTTAACGCAATTGTATGATTGATCTGAAAGATGAAATATTTATTACTCTTGTTGATATATTTTTGTTCAGTATGATTCTTGTTTAGCTCATTAGCAGTTAGCTACTATTCACTACCCTGTGCACTATTCATCATTAGTAGACATCATCAGCGGTTTAGGTGGCAATGACTCCGTAATTCATTGTCTATTGTAGAATTCAGTTTGTAGTCTGGAAGAGTTCGTGTAATAATTTTGTTGATTTGGATTTATACTTGTTAAGTCAAAAAGTACGGAATAATGGAGTCTATTCTTTCGGGTTTGTTTGAGTCACATTATTTTGGAAGAATATGTTCTGGAATAATAGATTGATGAAGAATGTGTGGTTGAAAAATGAAAAATTATTGATGTGATGTAAAATATTATTTTATTGAAAAATATGTAGTTGAAAGTAAGTAAAAGAATGAAAATAAAAATTTTATTGTGTACCAAACGGTGTTGAATGTCAAATTCACAACCAATATCTCAAAAAGGAAATTACCAAAATTGGGGCATTTGTCCTTGTAACCAAAACAAACTACGAAGGCAAATTTAAGTTTAGGCAAACATTGCTATGAAATGTAGAATACATGAAAACGTCCATGCTGCTAAAGGTTTTCTTGTTTATAAAATTTTTCTTTCATCGGCATTTCCTTCCTTTCAATTCCCATAACAGGTTTCAATTAGGGCTCCCCTTCTGCGCATAAATGGCGGATTTGTTTGGAGGGGGTGCTATAGGCGTAGCTTTTGATCTTCTAATGCAAGCTGTATTAGATGTAACAATTAAAGTAGCGACTTTCAATTCTGAACTCGACCACTTGAAATCGACTCTGATTTCGATCAAACCATATGTCGAGGATATAGAGAAGCTAAACAGAGTGCTGAACAGCCGAAAACAGGGAGCAGAGGCGCTCGCTAATATGTTCAGAGAAGGCGAAAATCTCGTCCGCAGGTGTATGGAAATCAAATGGTGGAATGCGATCAAGAAGTATTCGTATGCGAAGAAACTGGAAAAATATGAAGCCTCGTTGCTGTGGTTTTTCCAGATAAATGTGCAGGCTGAGTTGTCTAGAGATGGCAAAATTGTTGCTGTGGGAGTAAAAGTTCTTGAGGAGAAAATGGATAAAATAATTTCTAACCAAGATAATGGGTTTTCAGGCATTATTCTCCCTCCTAAGTTGTTTAGTTTGTGAATATGAATAAAACTTCACTTACATGGTGGTTTTATTAACAAAAAAAATGGGGTTTTCAGGTTGGTGTGGTGTTCCGGGCGTTCCAGATTTTGTGGTTGGATTAGACGCGCAGCTTCAGGAACTGAAGGGGATGCTGCTAAAGGATGGAGTGCCAATTGTTGTACTTTCGGCTCCTGGTGGCTGCGGCAAGACTACACTGGCGAAATTACTCTGTAATGATGATGAAATTAAAGGTAATTAGTGAGTTTAATATTAAGGAACTGTTTGGCAGGATCCTTGTTTAGCTTGTGTTTGAGCCCCATTCTTTCTTATTTTTATTCATTCATTTTTCTGCAGTATTCATTTTCAACCACACATTTTTCAAATAAAATAATACTACACACAAATCTAAAACTTTTCATCACTTTTTCACCACACATTATCCCATCAATCATTATTCAAAAACTACTTCTTCCCAAAAAATGGAGCTCAAACACAAGCTTAATATGAAAAGCCTTGCCAAACGAGCCCAGGATCCTTAATTTTTGTTACTTTTTCTTGTTCTAATTGACTTATTTTTTTAAGAATACTTGCTATCTGCTTAATGGAACAGAGAGGTCTATTAAGAGTTTGGTGCTTCTTTTCTTGTGAAGCGCTCTTCAAACTTTATAAGAACAAGAAATCACAAGAAGATTGAACAAGAAAAAAAACGAAATAGTCCTTTGTTCGCGGAAGGAATCAAAATTGTTCAGATTAACCTTTAGAGTAGTCTATACTTGTCTTTCGTTTTGGGCTACCTCCATTGAACTACTCTTGCTTGTCTTTGAATAATGCATAAATTGTAACAATTAAGTTGTTTGTACACATGAGTTTTGCTACACAAACAGGGTGAATGACATGAGTTAAAAATGGGGGAACACGTGTCAAAATCTCATTGGACAGTTTGTCAAAAGAAAAAAGGAAAGCCACATAGCACAACACCTATCAAAAACCCTGTCACCTAATCTTGTTCAAGTAGCATTATTCTTTTATAAATTAACAAATATTCTACTTGTACAACATCGATTCACAACGTTGGTTGACAACCCTCTCACAGTGACGGGTTCCATTGTGTTTAAAAAAATAAAAAAATTATCACTTCACTCACCCCATGTGTGAGAGATTGTCAACCGACATTGTAAACTGACGTTGTACGTATAACACTTCTCATAAATTAACTATCCAGACAGCTTTACAAGTGCTGAAAGGGCAGACAGCTTTACAAGTACAACACTTATGATAGTTTTTGTTTTTTTGTACCCAAAACCCAATGAAAATCTGTTTTAAGTTTAATTCTGCACATTTCCCAATAAAACTTATTGTTCAAATTGTAAGAAATAGGGCCTTACAGACCCTTCACAAAGGGTGGGCCCGTCCTTTTTTATTTAAATACTTGTGGGACCCGCCTCTTTGTGAAGGGCCTTATAGGCCCCTATGAAAGTAATCTTCTGTATAAAGGGCATTACTCAAATTGTAAAGATATACATGATTATTGCTGTAGTGTATCACTGACAGAATTTTATGTCTTGAACTTTGGTAATACTTTCCTTTATGATCTTGTATCTTGACTATCTCATGTTATGCATAGGTATATATGGGAATAATATCTTCTTTCAGACAATCTCAAAAGCACCTAACCTCCAGCTAATGGTTCAAAAAGTATTTCAGAGTAACAAAAACCAGCAGGTGCCTATCTTTCAAGGTGACGAAGATGCAATGTACCAACTAGAACAGTTTTTCCTGCGACAAGTAGGACCAGCTCCCATACTATTAGTCCTGGACGATATGTGGTCAGGATCCGAGTCACTCATTGATCAATTCCTTCTTCCAATACGTGGATATAAAATTTTGGTTACATCGAGATTTGTTTTTCCACAATTTGAATGGACTTATAAATTGAATATGTTGAATCATCAAGATGCAATGACCCTATTTCATCATTATGCCTTCAAAGATGGGATCTGCACTGTGCAAAAACATCTTGTAGAAGAGGTAAAATCATCATCTCTGGTAAAATGCATCTTTAGAGCAGTCTACCAGAGACATCAATATTGAACTTAGTTCATTTTTCTGTATGTGGCTCAATTTTCTATCATATTATTATAGCGTTTTACTCTACCCAAAACATTAAACTACACGTAGAGTGACAATTTTTCATGTCGAAACTCATTTGGTTAGATTAAGATGTAATTATTTTATTATTATTATTATTTTAAAGCGGATAAGATGTAAGCAAATTTCAACGGTTTTTTCTAGAAACTTATTCAATCTACTCTAAAACTTAACTCTCTTGGAATCTCATGGCAGGTGGTCAGAGGTTGCTCAGGATCTCCATTGGCCCTTACAGTTATAGGCAGGTCACTCTATAGGCAGCCTGAGGTGAAGTGGATGAGTACAGTTCAAAATTGGTCCCAAGGGCAATCCATTTACGATACCAACACGGTTTTGCTTAGTCGTCTCAAAACAAGCTTGGATGCCTTGGATGGAATGGCAGTCCTCAAGAATTGTTTCTTGGATCTAGGTTTATTTCCTGAAGATCAAAGGATCCCTGCTGCAGCTCTTATGGATATGTGGGTGGAACTGTACAACCTAGATGAAGGTGGCATGTATACCCTTATCTATCTCCTTGAACTCTCAAACCGAAATCTGCTTAATCTTACTCTTGTGAGGTTTGTACCTTCCATTTCATCTTTAGAGGATTATGCTACATTTGGAGAGTCGATGTTCATCTGCACATGTGATTGTCGTTATGACAAGCAAAAAGTAGGGGTGGGCATGGTTTGGTTCGGTTCTGTTCAGAACTGAAAGTGAATGTGAGAGAGTTAGGCAAAATGGTTAGTCTCTAGAGATGAAGACGATATGAGACAATTGGAAAGTGGAATAGAATTATCCATGTTAATATGCTACAAAAAACAAGAGAAGTGCAAGAAGCATGTGAACTTAACTTAGAGAATGTGGCTGCAAGGCTACCTACATGACTTTTAGGCAGTTAATATGATCCATCCTTTGCCCTCATCCCGATCCTTTTGAGTGTAGAAAAAGGAAAAATATAAAAGCGGAATTATGACAAAAATAGAGGATTTAGTGTTCAAGTGAATTTGCTTCTTGGTAGAGGTGAATGAAAAATATATGAATTATCCAGCAGAGCATTAGTGTTTCAGTGATATTGCTTCTCTATTTAATATTTTTTTGTTGGTAATATAATGATGTTACTGTCTAGTTCATATTGTTGGGCCGGATATTCTTTTTCCCTTCACTTCCTTTTTCACTTTAAGAACGTTGCTGAAGGTCAAATATTTATGCATAATTATAATTAGATAAAAGTGTGTATCTTAGAATTTCGGGTGCTACAGCAACTATTGTTCCTCATAATACCACTGTCTTTGAATATGTCCAAATGCAAATAATTTTATTGGCAATTATTGGATATCATAGTTAATCTAGGTTTCTTTAACAAATTTCCAATGATCAACTTATCTCATTCTCGTATGCAGAAAAGATGATCAGGATGCCATTGACTACTGCAAAGAGCATTTTGTAATGCAACACGATCTCCTGAGGGAGTTGGCTATCCACCAAAGTAGACAAGGTTCCATAGAAGGGAGAGAGCGACTCATTGTGGAAATAAATGGGAATGCCTTCCCGGAGTGGCTAAGTACTGATCAGAAGCAGCAACCCATCAATGCCCGCATTCTGTCTATCACTACAGGCTAGTAATCTTTCTTATTTTCCCTTTTCTATTATAGATATGTTATGTCGATACTCTTTTTTTTTTTTTGCAGATAATGCATTCTGCTCAAACTGGTCTAACGTGCAAATACCTGATGTTAAGGTTTTAATACTGAACTTTCAAATCAAGTTCTATACCTTACCTGTATTTATGGAGAGAATGAGTCGCCTGACAGTTCTATTAGTGATGAATTATGGTTTTACCCGAGCATACCTAGAAAATTTTCCACTGCCTAGTCAGTTAAACGATCTAAAGAGACTTNTGGAGAGAATGAGCCGCCTGACAGTTCTATTAGTGACGAATTATGTTTTTACCCGAGCATACCTAGAAAATTTTCCACTGCCTAGTCAGTTAAACGATCTAAAGAGACTTAGGTTGGAGAATGTTTCCATTCCCTCTATTGCCACTTCCATGCTGCAGCTAAAAAATTTGCAGAAAATATCCATTATCATGTGTGAGATTGGGAAGGCATTCGAAGAATGCGCAATTTCAATCTCCAATACATGGCCAAATCTTAACGAGATAAATATTGAGTATTGTGACGACTTAGTTGAAATACCAGCATGGGTTTGTGGCCTTATCCATCTTAAGAAGATCAACTTGAGATACTGTCAAGAGTTGGTTGCTCTTCCTCCAGAACTGGGAAATCTGACAAATTTAGAAGTGCTGAGGCTTCAGTCTTGTACACAACTTTTAGAGTTGCCGGAATCAATTTCTGGACTCCGGGAATTGAAGTTCCTTGATATCTCGGATTGTGTGGAAATGGACCACTTGCCAGAGCGGCTAGGTGATTTATGTGGGTTGCGAACAATATGCATGACGGGTTGCACAGCTTTATCCGAGCTGCCGCCTTCAGTAATGGATCTTGTGCAGTTAGAACGTGTGATATGTGACGAAGAAACAGCCTATTTATGGAATTTCTACAAGGATTATCTGGATAAGTTGGAGATTGTTGTGGTAAAAGAAGATATAAACCTTAACTGGCTTCACAAGAGACCTGCTTGAAAACTTTGTGAGCACAACAGGAGATTACTCGTTGCTCAAACTCAACAACAAATCTCACATCGCCCTCAGGGCCAGTTAAGGTAAATTACCTATCTTGAACAATCTAAGATTCTAAATAATCGTGCAATTGATAATTGATTTACTTAAATATTTATTATTGTAGATATTGTAGGATGAGATTGGAAATGGTAAATAGTAATTTTTTTGTCAATAAAGTGGTTTCGTAAAAAAAAAAAATAATCTTGAAGACTTGAACTGATCTCAACCGTAAGTTTTATCTATCTGTTTTCACTAATTGGTGCAATGTATTTGAAAAGGTGAAGTTATCACCAATATATATATATATATTTTCCAGCTGGATTTTTTAAAAAATTTTGGATCTTTTTGTTCACGGTTGGCTTATTTTACATGAAAATTGTTCATTAAAATAATTTTTTTTACAATTATTTATGAAATTCGTTACCATTCCAAAAAGTTAAAAAAAAAAAAAATTGCTTGAAAATTATTTTTTTACTATTTTTTCATCAAAGTTTATTGTTCGTTTGACTTCGTTTTATATGAAAATTGTCCATTAAAGTCTTATTATTATTTTTTTTTACAATTGGTTATGAAATTTATTTCCATTGCCAAAATTAAAAAAAGTGGTCAGAGCGTGGAAAATGAATCCCCAAGTTTAGAGGAAAAAAGCGCGTGGGGGGAGGGTGGGAAAAAAATTTCCCTAGAAAATTTTTGACATCAAATAACACAAAAGTGGGAAATGAAAATTTCCATGAAATATTTAACAAATCAAACAGGGCCTAAGTTCCTTAATAAAGCTCTTCACATGTAAAATAGTAGAGCGATACTTGGCCACGGTGGAAGATCAAGCAATTATTGAATTCTCTAACTTGAGTAATTGCTAATGAGAATTTCATGAACATTTAACATGTGTTTGATTGACTTTATTCCTAATGAAAAATGTCATTTTTTCATTTAAGTTCTTTCTTTTAGAGTGTTTGAATTATTTTTCCATGGAAAATATTTTTTTAAAATTATCATACCTAATACCATTCATTTGACTTTATTTTGCATGAAAATTGTCAATAAAAATGAAATTTTTTTTTACCATTGTATCTAAATTTTTATCCAATTACAAGAAAAAAAAAAGCTGGAACCAAGAAAATGAATTCCATGGAAAAAGAAAATGTATCAAATAAGACAAAAGTAGAAGTTGAAATTTGTTTTCCATGTTCATTCCCTTCAAGTTCCGTGCTTACAATCACACCCACCCTTATTCTCTAGGCTCTAGCTTAATGAAATCTTGGTTTTGAGTCTCATTATATAAAATTTCATTTTTTTCCAATCTTTTTTTTTCAATCATATATTCTTTTAATAAAATAATTTTACATGTAAGCTCAAAATTTTGTCCTATTTTTTAACTACACATTCTCAAAAAAACAACTTTTACAAATCCATTATTTCAAAAAAAAAAACAAAAAAAATTGAGCTTAAACACACCTGAAAATTTTACAAAATTCAAGGATTACGTAGTGTTGCAAATTCGCATCAATTTCCTGTTATAATTTAAATTGAAAAACAAAAAATTGGGCAATGTAGAGCGGGACATTCTGCTATCCCTAACAAAAATATCTTAATAATTTCCAAATATTATGATAACACATGCTTACACAAATGCATATCATAGTTGTTTTATTAATATTTCTATGAGGAAAATCAAGATAAACTTTTTCCTTACCCACCTAATAAATTTTGGATTTGATTATTAATAGTTGCATTTTGTACCCTTATTTAGACGGTTAAACAAGGATATTTGGGATTCTAGCATGTGTTTGTTAGGTAAATCTCAATGCAAATTGGGTAAATTTGAAAACATTGACCAAAGTATTCAACCATTTTTTTCAAAAAGAAAATTATGATTTTATGTTTTAGTAAATCCCTACTATATTAAGGCATTGTTTGAGCTATATTTTTTTCTCCATAAAATGAAAAATATGATTGTTATACATCATATCAACATTTAAATTCAAATTTTCTATCTTTTGTATGGCCCCAATAACGACTATATTTTTCATTCTAAGTATCAAAAAAATTGGCTCAAACAGGGGCTAAAAGAGTCTACATGCCTAATACTGTTCATTTTGAAGCATTTTCGATTGCCCAAATTGTCCCAACTATCCTAATTTTTTTTTTCCATTTATATACTTTTTACCCTACTATTTATTATCATTAGGTCAATAATTGTGTGCGGAGGAAAAAAAATATTAATTTTAACTTGAATAATTGTTTGCTCCCATTTTATCCTTTCAACAAATAGTCAATAATTTATCAACTCAACAAATAGTGAAAACAAATAGTCAGTAATTTATCAACTCAACAAATAGTGAATAATTTAATATCAATTTGAGTGGACATGACAAAAAAAAATTTTGAACTGGAAAAAAAAAAAGGGGAGAGAGACTCCACGTAAGGCGGTTGGAGACAATTGCCTCCGCGTGGCCAAATCACGAGCGGAGGCACTTTCCTTTGCTCGCGGACGACTCTTCTATTTTTTTCTTCAAAAAATAATAATATTCTCCAAAAAATTTTTCCTTGCTTTATCACATACATACATAATTTCGTGTCTATGTGCCTTTTTTTATTTCTTATATTTTTTCCCCATTATTAATTCTACTCACACAACCTAAAAAAATATTTTAATAAATAATAATAAAAATAAAAAATCCTGTTCATTTTAAAGCATTTTCATATGGCATAAATCTATACCTTAGCCGTATGGCAGAACGTTAGCCACAGTTTATTTTACACGTTTTAGCCACTTCTCAAATTCAACTTTGCCACGTTAACTTCAAGTATTACTTATCCACTTCCCAAATTCAACTTTGCCCCGTTAACTTTGAGTATTACTTACGGCAAAATGTTAACCACAATTTATTTTACACGTTTTAGCCACTCACGAAATTCAACTTTTCTACTGTTCGCCGACTATTAAGATATTTTTTATTCTTCCTATAAATCACACGCTTGGCTGCAATTCTAAAATATCATACAGTAACAATTGCCTCCGCGTGGCCAAATCACGAGCGGAGGCACTTTCCTTTGCTCGCGGACGACTCTTCTATTTTTTTCTTCAAAAAATAATAATACTCTCCAAAATTTGTTTTCCTTGCTTTATCACATACATACATAATTTCGTGTCTCTGTGCCTTTTTTTATTTCTTATATTTTTTTCCCCATTATTAATTCTACTCACACAACCTAAAAAAATATTTTAATAAATAATAATAAAAATCAAAAATCCTGTTCATTTTAAAGCATTTTCATATGGCATAAATCTATACCTTAGCCGTATGGCAGAATGTTAGCCACAGTTTATTTTACACGTTTTAGCCACTTCTCAAATTCAACTTTGCCACGTTAGCTTCAAGTATTACTTACCCACTTCCCAAATTCAACTTTGCCCCGTTAACTTTGAGTATTACTTACGACAAAATGTTAACCACAATTTATTTTACACGTTTTAGCCACTCACGAAATTCAACTTTTCTACTGTTCGCCGACTATTAAGATATTTTTTATTCTTCCTATAAATCACACGCTTGGCTGCAATTCTAAAATATCATACAGT
>CAIGRO010293433.1:0-12023 GCA_903798355.1 Fraxinus baroniana
TATTACATACTCAATTAAACTAAAACACGTGCATTGCACGTGGCTTAACTAGTATTCTTTAAAAGCCAATCATTGATTTTCTCCACATATTTCATTCATAATTACTATAAACTTATGCATCATTCGTTTCTATCGCATTTTAGTTTTTGTTAATATAAACAATCAAACATTAAATATTTATATATTTTATATTCTATATTCAGCATTGTAATCATTTATTGCTAATCCACACTTCAATTTATTATTTTCTATTTCTATTAACTTTTGATCCAATTTCATATCCGAATTCAACATATATAGTCTTGAGCCCATTATCCAAAAACTCATTTTTTTTCTAAGTTTATTTTTAACCACATTTTATCAATAAAATGATTTACACGTAAAATCAATATTTTTTTTCTTTCTTGTTAATAACATATTTTCCAAAAATCACTATTATAGAATTTAATTTATTTTTTTAAATGGGTTCAAACAAAGGCTTGAGATTTGAGTCAGTCGCACCAATTTCCCTTTACGTGTCCTCGCTGTACATTTCTCCTTGCAAAAAAGCACGATTTTGCCATTGTTTGAACTCCATTTTGAAGAAAAACACATTTTGAAATAATATATTCTCGGAAGAAACTGTGGTTAAAAAATATGAAAAAGAATCAATTTGAAAGTAAAATTATTTTACTAGAGTATGTGGTTGAAATTTTTTTTTTCTTTTTTATAAAATGGGGCTAGACAAGGGCTTTATTTTAAAAAAAAAAAATACTCATTTTATAAATAAAATACTTAGCACCCGTCTGGTGTAAATTATTTTTAAGAGAATGCATTTTTTTGGTTGATGTGATGAGGAATATGTAATTGAAAATTTTTTTTGTTGATGTGATGGGGAATATGTGGTTGAAAAAGAAGGAAAAGTTATTGATGTGATGGAAAATATTATTTTATTGGAGAATGTGTGGTTGAAAATGAGTAGAAGAATGAGAATGAAAAAAAGAATGTGGTCCAAACAAGGACTTAGCCCTATTTGCTTTTGGGAATTAAAACTATTTTTAACAAATTATAATAAAAATTGATGAAATGTGTGATTGAAAAATTATGGGGTATTCGATTAAAATTAATTATTAATTAAAATGAAAATTAAAATCTGAAATTTAATATTGTTTGTCCTATTTTCAAAATATATTTTCCCCTATCTTTTTAATTCTATATTAGAGACAAAATCAAAATATTTGTTAGTCCCAGCAGCTTTTATTAATTTATTTAATTCATTACTTTCGTGATTATTAAGAATCAGATCGTCAATTGCGTTGCTTATTTCCGCTTCCCGTTGATGAACGTCAGAAAAGGCAGGTAAATATTTTTTTTCCCCTTTTAATCGAATTTTAACTGTCATTGTGTGATTTAATGGGTCTAATTTGATTTGTTTATTTTTTTTCCGAAATTTCATTTTCATTAGCGCATGTCGTCAATTTTTGAATATTCTGGATGTAGCATTTTGTCATTTTCTTGAATTAACCCATTATTCAAATCAACCTGCGTTGTATTGAAGTTATTTTGTTTGCTAATGATTAAATTATAGTGTCGCCATCAATGACAATGAACGTTAATGCTTTCTGTTTATTAATTGGACAGAAGGCCAATCATTATTGGCTTTTAAGGCATGAAAAAGCAGGTCTTCGTCTGCATTAATTTGTACCTTGTTTTGCAAATTAATAAGAATTAAATTGGAGGCCTCGTGATGCTCGGATTGAGTCGCAACGGGACCAATTTGGTCAACTGTTTCTTTCATTTTACTGAATGGCACCCTCTGGAATAGCATAGCTGATTGGGACTTCGAGTGCACTTCAGAATTTCCTTACGCAAAGAGATAGGAATTCATCAACTTTTTATTTTACTTGAGAAATTTTTAGAATAAAGTAAAAGTCCATTTTAGCTGTTTGAAATGTAGCCCTTGTTATTGGGATTGTGCTAACTAAGTTCTGATCTAGATGGAACCTGTGCCAATTTCGATTCCAGGCTGCAATCCCATGCTGCTAAATGCAGCAGACTTATACTGATTTGATGTTATTGAACTAGTGTTTAATTCTAATTGTTTGTTTTTCTTCTTTTCAGGTTTTGTTATCGATTTTACTCATCTTGTTGTAAATCGTGAATCAGTGGACAGTTTTAGTTTTGTCAAGTCAAGTGTAATTGCCCGAGTGACAGAAATGGGTTGCTGTTGGTGTTTTGGGTTATTTTCTAGGAAACCCAAAAGGAGAATGGGGACCAATAGTGGGTTGGGCAATTACAGTTCACAGGTGTCCTTGTTGGACAAGGAGGGCGAAGATGATGATTATGGTTCTTACAATGGTTACGTGACAGATACTGAGAGTGCAGACGACTGTGAATTCCAAAGCCCAACGAAACGATCTGAGGAAATCCTCGTGTACAGGATGCAGCATGGATTGATTTGCAGGGAATATCCTGTTAAAGAAACGAACAAACTCGTTCGCTCAGAGGTAAAATGCATGACAAATGTACTTCTCATTTCAACTGTGTACTAGAAAATTTGACTTTTACGCTAGGTGTTGGGGAGTTATTTGACCATATGTGCATATATTAATATGTTAAGTAACTTACTATTACCTTACCCAGCCATGCAAGTTCGTTATGTAAAAGCTTCCCCATGAGCCATAACTTTTTGATTATTTATTTTTTGTTGATGAAAGCTAGGTATGTAGAAGAATGTATCTCTTATGAACACAGTGGTTTAAGCTATACAATTCACATTTCACAAGTGGAGTCTGAATAGCAGTTGTTGATTCGATGCACCCCTCCAAACTTTAGGAAGCACCAACACGTACGAGACATGTCGACACGTAATTTTTGAAAAGAGTACAGACAAGACAGGCTTGACACATTGATTAAAATAATAATAATTTTTTAATTTTTATTTTTATATTGTAAAGTAAATTTATTTTTGTTAATTTCGGCTTGTTGCGTGTTGGCTGCTTCTCCAAATGTACAAAACCAAAAAATAATTTGGAAACGCCAGGTTGTGTCGGTGGCGTGTTGGATCGCCTAGCCTGTCAGCAATTTGTGGATAATGTGTCCAATTGTACAAAGCCAAAAATATTTTGTAAATGCCAACATGTGTGGGTGCCCGACATGATGTATCACCCTAGCATTTCAGACACTTGTTGGCAGAATGTTGGTGTCGTGCTTGGGCGCTGGTAGGGTCAAGGGTGTTCGGTGCATCCTAGCCCAGGCACAAATTAAAAATACGAAAAAAGAAAATAAAACTAGAAGGAAAACAAAGAGAATAGAAATTTTGTTACCCAAATAAAAAAGTAATATATCAATGTACAAATGCATGCAACTGCAAACCTATTGCTTCCATGATGTGGTCTTGGTGTGTGTTTATTTTGTTTTGCGTGGCGTTGTGCATTTTGTGTATCGTGCACCATGAAAAAAATTAAACAGCTGATCATAAAGTTGCTTGCTGTGGTGCAGCTGTTCTGGGGGTGGGTAGGGGTTGTAAATCAATCTGAGTCTATAAAGAAATAAATGAAGGTTAATGCATATCTTTAATTTTTTACACTAGTTGAATGGGGTTGGCCGCAAGTGCTTACCACTTCAACTAAGCGTGCAGATGCAAATCTATATATTATTTGAATATAATGTTTTATTTATCTATATTATGTAGTATTCTAGTCAGACTATTATCATGTGCCGTTTCATTGACAATATTTTATAGCTGGCATTGATTTATATAGGACGAAAATGGCAACAAGATGGTTAACGAGTATGTTCGTGAATACAAAATTGGAGCTGGTAGCTATGGGAAAGTGGTGAGCACGTTGCTACAATACCATACAATCTAGTTCTACTTGATATAATCTAATCTGTAGTTTCATGCCCTGCAAATGTTACAGGTTCTCTACCGTAGCAAATTAGATGGGAAACATTATGCGATAAAGGTAGTGTCTTCCTTCATACTTGCTCAAGTATTTTCATGATATACTCTTGCTACTGTTATATTCTTTATCATGTTTTTCTTTTGGTATAGAGTTCTGGTAACTGTGTCCTAGGTCAAATCTTTACAACATAGAAGAATAATCACTAAAAAGACTTGCGATTTTAGTCTTTAATGTGCCCCAATTTGGTACACTGTGAAGAGGTTCCTGTACTCGCTTCCTGATGAAGGACTTCTGTTTAGGAGATGAGTCCGGTATATTTTGAGCCTGACTTGACAAGGATGTTTCTATATATCTAGATATTCTTTAGTTTAGATTTTCAAATCTACCACGGTGGTCCAATTTAGTCACTGATCTAGTGGATTTATAATTATTCATGAAGATAAAATTTAAAACTTCTGGAAAATGAGGACTTTCAATAGACAATGGTGTCTTAACAGGGTAAGCTATTCTTGATATTTGGATGCAGGCCTTTCACAAGTCTCATTTACTAAAGCAGCGGGTTGCGCCTTCAGAGACCGCCATGAGTGATGTTCTTCGTGAGGTATTTTTGCTCCCTATTCTAGTGTACTGTTTTGGAGTTGCAAGCATTGTCAATCTTAGGTTCTTGCCGATCTTGCATTCTTTCTGGTTCAACATATCTACCGTATAATGTATCTTATTGCCTCTTGGCCTGCAGAATCTGCAAATAGTCTATATAAGCTTCTTTTTTGGTGATCAGCAATGTATTAATCACTAACTATAATACTATGATTATTGCTAGTATTATTACTGTTACTTTTACCATATGATATTACAGCATGCTATCTATAAATCTGAGATGGACCAGTTTTTTTATTCCTTTTTTTGTTCATCTTTGAATCACGTTATACCTTCTCAACTTGGACGAACAACTTACTAAACCTCACTTATGCTTTTAGGTTTTAATTATGAAAATGTTGAGCCATCCCAATATAGTAAATCTTATTGAGGTGATTGATGATCCAGCAACAGATCACTTCTACATGGGTATTGTCTGCTATTAATTTTTTGCTTCCTTACTACAACTGAAGTTGTCTGTTTGTTTAACTACAAACTTCTTTTATTCAGTTCTTGAATATGTGGAAGGCAAATGGGTCTATGAAGGCGCTGTTCCTCCAGGTGGTCTTGGAGAACATACAGCACGAAAGTACTTGCGGGATATAGTATCTGGGTTGATGTATCTTCATGCTCATGTATGACTCGCAGTCAACTTCTGTTCATTTTTTTTAGTCATTTTGTGCTCTAAGTAACATATCTTGTCAATAGTTGATTTTTATATTCTGCTTTTATCAAATAGTTCAGATTTGTTGGGATCGACCTTTTTGACCTCTGTACGATGACATTCCGTTTCAGTGTTGTCAGTTAATTATATGGATCCAGATCTTGCAAAGGGACTGAATATTGTGTTTTGTTACAGGTTGGTTATTGTTTGTCTTTGTAACTTACATTGATGGAATCGACGACATGGTGAGTGGAGTTGATTATGTGGCCAGTAGAATTGATTCCTTGCATAAAAATTACAAAACACACTTCCTCTCTCTTCCAGCTCGGCGAGTCCCACATTAGTGGACAATACTGGATTTTAAAATGCGATTTTTCCAAAACTCAAACTTGAGGTTTAGCTTTCTAAGATACAATCATCACCTTGAAAACCCAAATCTGTGATGGCCTGTCCAATATTGCATTCAATACACAAGATGGTGCTAGCTTTCTTTCTTTCTCTTGAGAGAAAAAAAATGGATCAGTTCCTTTTGTTAAAAAAGATTTGAAAGTATTTGTAATTTGGTTGAGAACCTTTTTGGTTGTTGATTATGTGGGTGTTTTTGTAACCGATTCTTGAGGAGAAAGTTGGTGTCTTCTCTCTACTTTTCCTCTTACAGTTTTCCCCAAAATCCTGGGTTTTATCCTAGAAAATTTCAAAGTGTGGGGAATTCTGAGATATCAATAAAGAATTGAAGAAGAATGCTGCTGTAAGTTCTGTGTGATATCAATGTTCACAACTTGATTTTGCCAATTCTACCAAGAGTTAAGACAGAGTTTCGAGATCGCTATTTTCTCATTGAGTCTGACTTAATTTCAGTTTCAGATTCACAGTAGATATTATTGATTTTATTTTTTTTTGGATAAAACTCATTTCCGGAACTTGCTTTTGTCTGCAAAGATTTGAGCTGGAAGAGAGAGAAAGTAGGTTTTCTGACCCATTAACCACATTATCAACTCCGTCCACCACGTTGTCAATTTTGTTGAGCTAATTAACAAAGACAAACTGAATTATTAACCTGAAGAAAACATAAAGTGTAGTGACTATATTTTATTTATAAAAAAGATGTGTGAGCAAATTGAAAAAAGATGCTAACTTTGGTGACTAGCAGGGTTTTTAACCCCAAATCATTGTTGTAGCATGATATGTTGGTCTAATACCAAATTTGGCATGTTAAACTTGGTTTAAATTATGTAGACTTCTTGCTGAGTTCAGTGTTTGTTGACCTAAAAATTATCATGTACTCTTTGAACATGTTGGATCGGCTAACCTTTGGGTTCTTCATAGTAAATTGTTATATACTCGTATTATCTGCAATGATATGTTAAGAGACTTGTAATAGTCAGTGCAGACCGAAGGAGGTTATCTAAGCATGTCAACTAAATCATATTTCTTTGCAGTTCCACTTGAGAAGTCTTCCATTGTATAAGTTTCTCCCAGTTTACTATAGCATCACTTTCACTTTCCTCACCGCAGGTGGTTCTCACACTTCCTTGGAATTGATCTTTCACAATAGTATTGGTGAAAAGAGAAAATAATGAAATTTGAACTTGATGCTTCTTAGAGGCTGCTATCTGTTATAAGGGTGATAATTTCTCATTGCCATGTTCTTTTAGTTGGTGGGCTTTATAGACACAGTATTCTGGTGAATAGCTGTTTTTCATTTCTTAAATGATGAAAAAGTTTTTTGTTTGTTTGATTTTCAGCAATGAATTTCACATGAATTGCTCAAATTTCTCTATGGATACTTTATTGCGCGTCAGGGAATACTTTAAAAGCATTTTTTTCTTTCTATCTCACCTTATGAGGAAAATACTACTTTTGACTTTTTCACTTTGTATGAGTTTAATATCTTAACTACCCTTTTTGTCATATTGAGATTCCCAAAGTATTTTTTGGTACGAGTATGTTGTTTTACAAAACTTGAATGACCATGCCTTTCTGTTGAAGTGGAATTTGCTCTGATAGAGGTGTGCTTACCATACATTATATTGAGGCACAATGTTTAATCTTAGAACAGTTCAAAATGGCTAGCGCGATCCACCTATCATTTTTTCCCAGCTCAATGTAATCATCTTGATTCGTTTTTCTTTCAGTTAAACTAATGTGGTTCACTATTTCTTTAATCTCGCAGAATATAGTTCATGGAGATATTAAACCTGATAATCTTTTAGTTACTGGTTCCGGCACAGTTAAGATTGGTGATTTCGGCGTCAGCCAGATTTTTGAGGTAAGAATTGTTTTCTTACTATAACTTCTGTCAAGTTTCAGAACTGCTGTTATGTAAATGTACAAAAGGAGGAAATTACTTTTTCCCGCCCTGTGCAAGTGGGTCAGGTTGAGAGAAATTCTACTCCATTATGAATATCATACTTGCAAGAACAAGGTTAATTCCCTAAAGGGGAATGAAAAAGGTTGCTTCTAAAGTCCAAGTACACTGCTCAGGAGCAATTGTCGCATGAGTGTTTTGCAACTTAGGTCTTCATCTGATTCTAGTTCTGATAAAAGGGGTTGATCGGTTGGTAAGTGGAAGCAGCTAAAAGTAAGGAGTCGATCTACATTACATTTTCTGGAAACTTCACACCGTAATCTGTGATTAGACACCATATTAACATTGTTGCTTTATTTATTCTTTTCTTTCGATTTGTGCAACTCAGTTCTGTGGATCCTAATTTGCAGACATCAATAGTAGCAATGAGTGCAAATAAGTAAGAGTTTCTTTTTTCATATCACAGTTAGGAACACAGACAACATATGTGGATTTGTTTCCCATAGGATTGAGGAAAGGGTATCTGGTAATGTCTTGGTCATGGATGAGTAATGTTTAAAAGATGCCACAATTGTGATGCTTGTGGTTTGTAGGTTCAAGGGTCATATTTATGTTCTATAATGGGTATTGACTGTTTGGAGAGAGCTGGTGTATTGTAACGGCATCTTTATAGCTTATCATTAGTGAGAGAAACTGGCTTCATATGTTCTGGGACCCTGCCAAGCCACTAGCATTTTAAAAGGGTCCAAATTCGCCTCCTCCTGTGGGTCCCATGAAGCTTATTTTTGGCTTTTTGAAGGAGAGAAGAATAACTATGCTGCTAAATAAACGACATTAGGCAAAGTGAGAGTATCCTGTTCTCTTTTATTTATAATGTTTTGAGAATGCTGGTTTTCTGAGTTTCTCATTGCTGCCATTGGTTCACTTATTCTAGTCTGTCTAACCATATATTTTCTTTTTCACATGGCCTTTATAATAGAGATACTCATCTTTTTCCATTCTCATTTTTCTGTGGATAATTAGTTTATCTTTGCTTGGGATCTTAATAAAATGACTTTCTGTTCTCATGTCACTTTGTGTGTCCGGAACTTTGTGCTCGGACTTACATTTTCAACTTATTTTTCTGAAAGCAACTCTTCCTTATTGCTGTTAATCCAGTATCATCATGTTTAGCTCATCCGACATGGAAAAGGCTAATCTGAGCATGGATCTGAATTTAGAACATGGATGGTTTAGAATTCACTTTTTTGATCTGGGTTTGTCCCATATTAGGCAGCTTAAATAAAGAAACATGGGTTCCCTTCAGACGGCTGTAAATGGAACAGCTCTAAACTTAATCTAGGGACGTGTGTGATACGAGTTAGCATCATCTTAGTGGAGTTCATGTGTGTCTTCAGGGGGTCATAGTTGCTGTAGTTTTTAGAATGGAAATGCACTTTTTGGTTCAGTGAGCTTCTTCTTTTTTCAAATTACTTAATTCTACATGCCCAGGAGCTAGTTTAACTTTCTCAACACATTTTTTGCACAGGATAATAATGATGAACTACGTCGTTCTCCAGGGACTCCTGTATTTACGGCCCCTGAGTGCTGCTTAGGTCAGAGCTCCTCTCTTATTTGGAGAGTATTGTTTTGAACTTGATGTGTATAAAATATGCAAATTATCCGCAACTCACAACAAGCATTTCTCCTTACAATTAGGTCCAACTTATCATGGCAAAGCTGCTGACACCTGGGCCGTTGGAGTTACTTTCTATTGTATGGTTCTGGGAAAATACCCATTTTTAGGAGACACTCTGCAGGATACATATGACAAGGTATACGGAGATTGCTTCGTCTTACTGTTTTCTGGTATGGTATATTTTCTTCATTCATATATATGTAGATTCAGGTTCGTAACCTTTTGCTCAGTCTTGGATATGTTTCGTTTGTATCAATGACTGGAGATGTTTACCTTTCCCAGATAGTAAATGACCCACTGTCTCTCCCTGTTGAGATGAACCCGCTTTTGAAGAACCTACTTGAGGGGCTTCTCCATAAAGGTCAATTTCTGTATCACGCGAATCAATTTATTCCTTATTGAATGAAAATGCAGTTGGAGTTCTATTCATTTCCTTTTGCCTTAACGAATATTCCGTTGCAGATCCAAGACAGAGAATGTCCCTCGAGAATGTTGCAGAGCATGCGTGGGTTATTGACGAAGGGCCCATCCGTCAGTTCATGTGTTGGTGCAAGCACAACCGACTGCAGAGGAAACATTCTAATGGGAGTCCAACAGATATGCTCTCTTTCCAATACTAACAGAAATGTGTTGCTGCTAGTTTGGTTCGTTTGTGTATAGCAATAGGTAGGACATTCTTACCTAATTGTATCGACGCAAACAAGTAAAAATAGCAAAGGTTAGATCAGAAGGAAATTATAGTGCAAGAAATGAGAAGCCAGGTCGGATTAGCTGAACTAGCTATATTACAGACATTTAGGTAGAGAGAGAGCTAGATGGAAATGGCATAGATGCTTTTCGAGTAATCTTTTCACAAGATTATATGTTGTATAGGGATTTTTCTCCATTATGTTGGTGGTGTTTTCTTCTCTATAATGTTGATTTTAATCTTGTTTTTTGTCCTGATGGAAGTCCTAAGAATTTATGTCAGGGGATGTGTTCATGTCAGATTACTTGAGATTTATGCTTCCATATATTAATATTACTGTTAATAGTATAAAATTGATTCAAAAACTCGAGTGTCGATTTTACTAAAGATTAACTTGGTCATTTGTAACAATATATTAATTTTTATGTGTATTTATTAAATTTTCTTCTTTTTAAACTCACACAATCCAAACAAAAAAAAAATAAAAAATTGTAGCGTGTCCAATAAGGTCTAACGTAATAATGTAGGGAAAAATCACAACTCGTATTAACTATGGCTAATTCAAATTTCAAGTTTAAAGTTTTTAAAATTCAAAACTACGGGTGATAAATAAATAAATTTTATTAGTTAAATATATTTAAGTCACAATTATATAATTAATGGTCACATATATACGTACTTATGGAGTACAACTTATTTATTGGTCGCATATTATCAAATTAATTAGTCACGGATTATTTATTGATCACAAATTAAAAAAAAAAAAAACTATAGGTTACAAATTATTTTACGATTATAGAACAAAAATTTTATAGATCACAATCTGTTCATCGGTTACAAGTCAAAAAATTAATTGGTCATAGTTTATTTATTGGTCACAAATAATAAATTTTATCCCACGGTCACAAATTATCAAATTAATTGATCTCAAATTATTTTTCAATCACAAATTATCGAATTAGTTGATCACGTATTATAATTGGTCACAAATCATCGAATTATTTGGTCATAATTTACCAAATTCTCGTCGAGATTCTAAATTTAGTCACAATAACACATTCGTTTAGGTCAAATTAATTGATGGTCACAATACCCGAATAATGATCACACTCTTCCTCTCCACCACTGCCTTCGCCTTCGCCATCACCACCACAAACTTTGTCGCTACAACCCCTATAATTCTAAAACCGCCACCACACCCACAACAACCATGAATCCACCACCACCACAACCGCACACACTACCACACACCACAACATCCATTGGCCACACAAACCACCATAAACATCGGAGAAATCAAACTCGGGAATTTAAAAAAACAAAGAAAAGGAAACAACATATCTGCGTCGTTGTGGATCAATCATTGTCAGATTAAAAGCAACGACGATGGGCCGTTGTTGTTGCCGAGCACCAGATTGCGATATTGCGACGACACTAGCATCTTTTCCTAGATTGCCTTTTCATAGATTGTACAAATCGTCTTTTGTTTCCATGTGCAGGTGCCACATCGCCTCAGAAGTGGAAGTGCGGCGCGAGAGCCACTGTTGTGCCGACGTCGTCATTACGTTCAAGACTCTGCCGACATTTCAATGCCTCGATAGTTACGTTGGGTAGTGTTGACTCAACACTGTTGAGTGCCTAGTACGAAGGAGTGTCGCTACTGCGTCGTGAAAGTAGTCGAAGCGGGTGCGCTGTAGAGAGTCATCGGGTGTGAACTATGGATTGAAAATGATTTATTGGGTAGGGGTGGATGGGTTTGGTGGGTAGGGATATGTAAAGTTATTTACTTTTATAATATTGTTATTATATATTAATTACCGGCTTTTTTGCTTAATTAAACTTCTCACCTATTTAAGGACAATGATCTCTATTGTAATGTAATTTCCACAAGAATGAAATCGAAATTTGACGTCTGGGCCTTACATATGCTCATCAGCCTAATAAGAACTAGTGGAAATTACAAGAATCTCTAATTTTCAAGATTCAAGTTTAAAAATTAGATTTCAAGTTTTAATGTTTAAAAATCTGATGTTTTATATATAGATACATGTTTTAATATTTAATTAAATATTAATAATAATATTATAAAAAATAATTTATATACACCCCACCTCACCCCACCTTAAAACCCTAATTAATCACAGTTTCAATTTAGAATTTAA
>CAIGRO010293436.1:0-10470 GCA_903798355.1 Fraxinus baroniana
GCTCGGTTGGCAACAAGTGAAGGAATCGAGAGGTTTGATAGCATACCAATAGGAAGAATCCATTACCCTGCCATTGAAGAATCTAAAAATGTTCATATAATGACCAACCTCAAACAAACATGGATGGATGAGGTTGTCTCGTATCTACAAACAGGCACATACCTTGAGGATCCCATCCTGGCAAGAAAATTACGAACAAGGTTAGTAAGGTATACTTTAATCAACAAAGTTCTATATAAACGAGGATATTCTATACCTTTGCTCAGATGCTTGAATGAAGAAGATGCAATATGAGCCATGGAAGAAGTGCATGGAGGCATATGTGGGAACCATGCTGGAGGACACGCATTGGTTCATAAAATCATATATCAAGGGTATTTTTAGCCAACTATGAAAATGGATGCGTTGGAATTTACCAGAAAGTGCGACAAGTGCCAGCGATTCGCCCCAAATGTCAACCTCCCACCTGGAGAGCTGAACTATGTCATGGCACCATAGCCTTTTTCAAAATGGGGGATCGATCTAATTGGTCCCATGCCCGTAGGAAAAGGAGGCACGAAGTTTGCAATTGTGGAAGTTGATTATTTCATCAAATGGGTTGAAGTCGAACCTTTGGCCAAAATAACAGAACACAAGACTATTGAATTCATATGAAAATCAATCGTATGCAGATTTGGAATACCTCATTCCATCGTAACAGATAATGGGAAACAGTTTGACAACATTCACTTTGCAAACTTCTGTGAGGAGCTGGGAATACAGAAACACTTCTCTACACCAAATCACCCCTAGACCAATGGCTAAGTTGAAGCTATCAATAAGATTATCAAGCATACGCTGAAAGCAAAACTTGATACTCTTAAGGGAGGATGGGTAGAGGAACTTCCCAGTGTGCTATGGTCTTTTCGCACCACTACTAGAAATATCACCGGAGAAACCCCCTTTTCTCTAGCTTTTGGAGTGGAAGCTGTCATTCCCTTTGAAATTGAGATCCCTTCAGTCAAAACTTTGACATATCATGAAGATAAAAACGAGCAAGCATTGTGAGGGAAATTGGATTTGATAGAAGAAAAAAGAAATGCTGCTGAAATCAGAAACGTAGTTTACAAGCAACGTAACGCAAGGTACTATAATCAAAAAGTGAAAAAACGTGAGTTCGAGGTCGGCGACCTTGTCTTAAGAAATGTCTTTTTGGCTACAAGAGAGTTGAACACTGGGTCTCTGGGACCTAACTGGAAAGGGCCATATAAAGTAAGCAAAGTACTACTTAAGGGGGCCTATAAATTAGAAGACATGGAAGGAAGACCCTTGTTGCATCCCTGGAATGTAGAGCACCTTAAGAAATATTACCAGTAGGAGGTTGTAATATGTGGTTGTTTATGAATAATAAAGTACGTTTTACAGATGGTGTTGTGCAAACAAGGAATTGACAAAGCCCTGCTCATGAAACAGGTCGAACTAAGATTGTAAGTGCTGCAACACTTAGTGTCATTCCTACAAGGAATTGACAAAGCCCTATTCATGAAGTAGGCCAAACTAAGGTTGTAAGTGCTGCAACACTTAGTATCATTCCTACAAGGAATTGACAAAGTTCTATTCATCATGAAACAGGCCAGATTAAGGTTGTAAGTACTGCAATACTTAGTGTCATTCTTACAAGGAATTGACAAAGCCATATTCATGAAGCAGGCCGATCTAAGGTTGTAAGCGCTGCAACACTTAGTGTCATTCCTACAAGGAATTGACAAAGACCTGTTCATGAAGCAGGTCGAACTAAGGTTGTAAGTGTTGCAATACTTAGTGCCATTCCTACAAGGGTCAATGTTCATAAAGAAGGCCGAACTAAGGTTGTAAGTGCTGCAGCACTTAGTGCTATTGCTACAAGGAATTGATAAAGCCCTGCTTGCGAAACAGGCTGAACTAAGGTTGTAAGTGCTGCAACACTTAGTATAATTGCTGACTTCAGCTAATACGTGCCATAGAAACACTTTACACCATAAAAATGGTTAGGTCAAGCAAGTTAGTTCGTAAAGAATATCAAAGACTATCTTTTGAATGATTGTTGAAACTAGCCAAGTTTAAAAGAAAAGGACAAAGTTTAAACTTTTCATTCATAAAGCAAAGATATTACAAAAGTTCTAGAAAAAAAAATTAACAAAAGTACATATGAAAAACTAAGAAGTAGGAGGATATGGGGAAGTGACATTTTCCTCTGGAGCTTTTGGGCCTCAACCATCTTCAACAACTCCTCCACCTCTTTCTCCTGCTCCTTCTAAGCTTCTTCCAAGAATTTTGTATCCCGATTCAGCTGCTTTTGATTTATAAACTTGATAATTTCGCCTATAGCCAGGACATATGCTTCCTAAGCTATGGCATCAAAAGCAGGAGAAACTTTCCACTCTTCCACAGCCTTGGAGACCCTATGCTCGGCCTCCTTCTTAATAGCCACTGCTTGAGCTACTGCTTCATCAGCTCATCTCTTCTTGTTCTTTGCTCGGGCATTTACCTTTTCACCCTAAATCTGCAGAGCCTTGTTATCATCCATTAATTTATGTTCCGTGGTAAGGCTGGCATTAAGCTCTTCCCCCATCTTGTTAAGGCGATCATCATAGCTCCTTCTCTCTTTAGTAAAGGCCGCCTTTTTTGCTTCAACTTCAACAAAACGTTTGTTAGCTCGTTCCTTGAACTCAAGTACAGAATTGAGCTCAGCCTTGACCTGAGAAGTGTAAAATCCAGAGTTAAAACACTTAGGGTGATAAAGAAAACTCTTATTAAAAAGCTTCTCAAAATATTACCTAGTCGGCCACTAAAGTTAATTGAAGAATAGCTCGGTGACAGTGAAGTTGGGCTGATACGACACTTTCTCCCTTGAGCATCTCTGCTAGGAAGCTCTTCTCTTTGTCATTCCAACTCCTTGTTATAAGGACGACGACTCTTTGAGAGGTAAGGAAAAAGCAGTAACTGACTCCCTTGCTGGGAAAGGAGCTCGAAGGATGTCCAAAAAAATCTCAGGTCGGTACCCTACCAAGCTCTCAATATCTGGTCTTTGAAGGTCGGGGCATTTTTCCTGAGATTTAGATGAAGAGGCTACAGTAATGATGGGAATGGCTGAAAGAATTGGAGAGTTGGAGGTACAACAGAAGGATGCGTAGTAAGCAGCTTCGCTGAGCACCGTCTTTATAAGGGCAGCTCGGCCTCAGGCTCAGACTCTGTCACCTCAAGTCGGTCCTGTTCTTTAGCAACGACCTCCTATCTTTTTCACTTAGCAGCTTCAGCTACTCTAGCAGCACAAAGATTCAGCATATCTGGTTGTTGGCCTAAATATAAAGGAAAAGAAGTATTAAAGTCTGATTAAAAGAAACATAAGCAGTGAAGGTGTTAAGTTAACCCACTAGGAGAAGCAGGGGCTGTGGTTGCAAGTCCGTTTGATGCAAGAGATGGGGGTAGAGCTCGAAGTAGTCCTGTTTGGAATAAATTGTCGTTTGAGATCACGAACTTGAAAGATCTTTCCTTATTGGAAAGAGCTCAGATAGAGTCAGCTCGTTTCTGAATGGCCGAACTCAGGTGTCAAGGTCAGTAAACTGCAAAATAAAAGTAAAGGAAAATCAGATTCCTGTCAAATAATAAAAGTACGAAGGCATGACAAGCTGTTACTTATAAAAAGAATGATAAAGGATAGGAACTATATCCTCCTTATCCACCTCGTCATGATGGAATTGTCAATCCCCCAAAACATAGAAAAATTCTTCTTTCCATCCCTTAATTGATGAAGGGGTATCTAAAACTAGGGGATCGCCTGTCCTAGGTCTAACACTAGTATACCACAATCCCATATTTTTCCCATCTTCCTTAAAAGAGAGAATTGAATTGGGATATATCTAGTTCAGGATGACCTAGTTGTTTCCATAAAATTAAGGTCGCAACTAAGGTCCTTCACCCATTTGGGCACAACTGGGTAAGGACTATTCTCCAGGAAGAGAAAAATGAGAGGATAATTTTGGGGAAAGGAAGCCTCAAACCGGCATGAAGAATGACGATATTAAGAGCAACACATTTTGTTGGGGGAGTATTAGCTCGGTCAGAAGAAGAAGAGATTACCAACTCCACAGAAAGGGGTATGTTATATTTAGCCCTAATCACTGCTAAAGAGTCTGCAGTAATTACCGACCTAAAAGAATCTGCCCCCCAAGTTCAGTCCCTACTACTACTTTATCCTTATGCCCTTTCCTTTCTCATGTTACATCTATGCTCTATACTCCTAGGTGAGTTCCATACAGGATTGGAGGGGGTGGAGGATAAAAAGAAGCGATAGGGATAGGGGAAAACACTTCTTGACAGTCCGAACTGGCGGAAGAGGGACTAAAAGATTGGGTGGACGAAGATGGTGCAGCTTCTTCCTGTCGATTTTCCCAGGACTGTGCACGAGATTCATCCAAACTCATATAAGCAAAAAAAGAGAAAAATAAATACGTAAAAAGAAGAGGTATTCTAATTGGAAAAAGAAAACCTGGACAACGACCTTACTCGTAGAAAATAAAAAGCCAAAAACTCGTGGAGCAAAAATCTGGGAAGGTTGGATTGCTAAAGTAAAGAAATGAAAAATGAAAATGTTATTTGTGAAAGTGGAGGAATATTAAAGGACGAGATCTGAACCGTTGGAATATGAATTAAATGATTAATGGCTGTAAATTAATGCTTCTAGAAGAAGGAAGTTACCTCACAACTCATAAAGTGACATGTGTCTCTAACATTTATGAAGGGTAGTTATTGCCGAAATTGGAAGTTGAGCCAAATTATTTCAAAAAGGTCAGTCCCTCACCAAGTAAGACCTGACTTGGGGGGTAATTGTTTACACCGACCTCCGAGGTCTCTCAGTTCGGATTTACATACTTAATGAAGAGATGACAATGCGAGCTCGGGGTGTGAGTTCAGTTCGGATTTCCAGTAGTTCACCCAGGAAGCTTGTGTAGTCCTTCAAGGCGGAAAGATTACTGTATCCAATGAAGGGATGATAATGCGAGCTCAGATGTGTGAGTTCAGCTCGGATCTCGAGAGACTTATCCAAGAAGTTTGTGTAGTCCTTCAAGGCGAAATAGGGAATAATGATTGAGAATCACTGACAGAATATATAATCTGCCAATCAAACATGTGCATGTGTAAAAATCTCATGTCAGCGCCCACATTATCCTCCAATCAAAAATCCTGGTTTCTTTCCCTAAGAAATGCATTAATTGTTGGGGACCACTTGTACCAGTAACCCATGGTCAGCTGGTAGGTTTGAGCTCGGTTACCAATCCTGTTACGCTAGCATGTCTTATTTAGCTCAATATCAGGATTGACAAGACATGAGTACTATATGCATGCATATGTTTCCTATATAAAGCTAAGGAAGTGATAGGACAAGGCAGAGTTCTAGGGAAATATACAGATTTCTTACACTTTCTCTCATTTTTCAAATATCTCCTATAATTAGAGAAAGAGATTGTTGTATTATCACCTTGTAACCCTTCGATTAACCCTCAATCAAATTCGCGTTCAATCCTTAAGTTGACTTGGATTCTGTTCATACATTTTTCAACGTCAACACATATGATAAATAATTTTTTTCAATTTAAAATTCTTTTTAGTTCTTAATTTTCTAATTTTTATTATTTTCCTTAAATTTTTTTATTTTTGTCTATTATTCGGTTCGCTTAATTTTTTTGAGATTATACTTATTCCACTATCTTTTGTTGAAGGTTTAATATTTGAATTTTTGCAGGATGGAGTAAAATCTGGTTGTAGATCGAGACAAATGACGGGAAAATGTACATGAAGCAATAGTTTTGACAGTTTCATTGCTGTGTTAGAGTTTCTGGATGATCAATACGCAAATATTCTAGGCCAGTCCTCATGTGGCCCCTGAATCAGTTGAAAGAGGTGACGGTGTCCGAGACGAAGGGGGTGGCCTCGATGACGAGGAGGTGGCGGTTTTCAGGGCGGATGGGGTGGCCACGATGACATTGGAAGTGGCGGTGCCTAGGACAGAGAAAGCGACAAACCCCAGGATGAAGGAGATGGCGGATGAAGAGAGAACGCCAATCATAAAAGAGGGCAAGAGGCATGTTGTTGGCGTGTTGGAGTAGGTGGTCGACAAGAGGTCAAGATTGACATTACAGTACATCATTTTCCCTTCACTGTTGAGGTGAAGATGATGATGTTCGTCGATGGGAAGTACCCTAATCTCTTCTGGGAGGTATACCATGCCAAGTGGAAAGCACTCATATAGAGTGTCTAAGAATTATAATTGTGCAAATATTTTATGATTTTAGTGAAGTACGTTACGCTAACTCGTCTATACTTCTTTTTACACTTTTTCTGTTTCTTTTTTAAAAACTAGCCATAGGATAGCTCAAAGGACTATCGTGGATGCCTATAAGTGGTTTCATGACATCACGACTTCGGGAAGCTTGGCTTGTCGACGATGTAAGTTTAATATCACAATTGTTATTTATTACGTATACATAATTTTTTGTTTATTTAATGAAATAACTTCCTCTATTTTTTTATTGGCATTTCCTGATGTAGCACATCGACATGGCTATGGAATTGTTGTGCGATTGAGCTTAAAGATATCCGAGATCATTTGACATTCCTAGCCGAGTCATATTGAGCATTGAGTTCCTACGTGTCGTTACCGTTGAGTATTAGTCGCTCCAACTTATGGGTAATGAGTACACGGTACCCGAATATATGCTCGAGTGGGTCATAGAGACATGACCGAGCGTCGGGGAAAGTCATTAGAGGGTTGTACGCATATGTAAATTCTAGTGATTGCAAATCATCATTACTTTGCCGTGGAGATTTTGTCTTTGCTGATTCCACTATTTATTTTGTACGACTCTGATCATTCATGCTTGACACATGGTCAGCTCGAGCTTTACCTAGAGCCTGTGGCTGTGATTATTCCTTTGATGGCTAGACGAGTGGCATTAATTGTGCAGGACACACTAGCCATCGTGCGAGACAACCAAAATTGTAAGTACTTATAATTTTTTAATTTGAAAACATAGTTTTTAACTAAACAGTATAGAACTAACACATTATTATTCATTTGTAGGGATGATTGTGGTATATTCGCAATAAATTATATCGAATTTTTGAGGATAGCTTATAAGGTTGATGGAATCAACCAATCCTGGATAAAAAATTGAAGGAATAAGTTAGTGTGAGATTTGTAAAAATTCAATTGTGATTCGTAAATATTGTAAATTTATTTGTGAAATAATTGTAAATTTTGTAAAAAATTGTAAATATTATGTATTTTTTTATTTATTTGTGAAATAATTGTAAATACTGTAAAAATTTAAATATTGTATATTTAATTATTTATTTATTTGTAAAATAATTGTAAATATTGTAAAAAAAATGTAAATATGGTTCAAGTATCAGCAATACCATTACACATCCGTCTAATTTTCATTTAGGAAAATCTAACTTGTACAAAATTGATGAGTATGCCATGTTGCTTTGCACTTGCAGCACTTACGCGGTTGAGAAAACTCTCTGGTACATGGTATTCTAGACGTATGTGAACGTTCGAGATCACACGTTTCAATTTCGAGTGGCAACAAACTATTAAGTAGGAGAATATGGTTGGGAACTTCCTACCCGACTTCATTCGGTAGAGGAAATATAGTCCAACATATACTGCTCTCCAATAATCAGTCATGTAATAAGGAGAGTATAAAGTTCTCGCTACAAAGCCTCTATACATAGCCACCGAGACCGCATGCTCACATAGAAAACTCTTCAACTGAAATCGACTACAAGTGCAAGTGTTATCAGTTAAGTCTACCATGTATGCCATAATACATGCACATTTCACAGAGAATCGCAACTCATCCAGTGGGTCTACTTTCAATTTTTTTACAACCTTTGCGAGCTTGAAGAGTTTATACTCTTGAGCCGGGCTAGCACTCTTGTGCAACTCTATGATTGAGCACGTTAGTCGTTAACCACTGTTACAACTTGTTACGAATGTTGTCAATTATTGCAAGGTCTGTAACTCTCGATCCTTTTTGAATAGTGCATTGAGAGACTCCGCATTGTTTGACGTCATCATGTTGTACATCCTGAAAAATACATACTTTCATGCCTGAAATGATTACTTCCTATTTCCACCATGAATTTATTGCACTCTTCAACGCTATAAGCTTCAACCACTCTCCTGAACAATGAAACAATTCCTTTGCGCCCCGATACTTAGTCTTTACGTTGCCTTGTATATGGTACATGCAATATCCATGATGTACATCGAGAAAAAACTTCAGCGATACCATTTATTATAGATGGTTCCCGATCAGTTACAAAAGCAAGGTCCTCGACTTCCCTGATTACTTTCCTCAGCTTTGTAAAGAACCAACGCATTGATGATCATCTTGCTATCGACTACGCCTAATGTAAAAGGGTAAATTTGAATATTGGCAACTTGATACGTAGCGATAATTAACTTGCCTTCGTACATAGATTTTAGAGTTGTACCATCGATTAAAATTAGAGGTCACATCGTATTTCGACGGACGTTGTTAGTGATGTCTGAAGATCTGTAGATCATCCATGGGTCTTGATACTTGTGCATTATCCGTCGACCAATAAACCATGATCGGGCTTGCTTGTAATCATTTTGACGAATTCTCACTTCGTAAGTATGTTCTCGTGTATACTTACGAACTACAAATAATTCATTCGTGTCTGTCTTTATCACTTGTAAACACCAATGGCAACCATTATCGATGTAGACAATCGTCAACAATAACTTGTTTGATTCTTCACTTTGAACTTAAAGTAGTATTTCAGTGCAATTCAGTGCGCAGCTTCCTTCAAATCTTTCTTTGTTTCAAATTGTTTCTCGACATACAAATTCTCATCATTAAGAACCACACGCGAAGAATTATATGATGGTCCACTCGATCCAGTCTTGCACTCCTACCCCACTCATATCTCTGACGTGATAAAGCAATCAAATCCCCATTTGTAAAGTCATGATCATTCTCATTGTCGTGAACTACCGATAAAATTTCGTGTGTAACAACGAGATCACGATGAAGAACAACTGTCTCGAGAATAACTATATCATCCTCACGAGCTATCTCCACTGTATCCAAAAAATCATTGGCATTGTGATCCCATCCATCAGAATCTTCGTGTTCACCTTCGACGATATTCTTCCTCACTAAAGTCACGCAAAGAGGAGTCGTGTGCATTGTGTTAAATTCAAATATATAATTCACTTCAATATCAGAAGCAAGCTTCATAGGTAGAATTGGAATGGATGAATGCTCGTTGAATTAAATTCTTAGTTCCGTATCATACTGAGATAGATCGACTTTCAGCTTGTTTTAAAAATTATGGTACATTTTCACATATGATGTGCTCGATGTTATGGAAATTGGAATACGTGGCGTATATCACTCGTCTATTTCCATACCCATCAATTTTTTTCATGCAATTTGAAACCACCAAAGTAACAAATTTGGATTACAACTATATTTGCATGACGAAACATATTTTTTAAATAGAAAAAAATAGTCAGAAAATCGGCCTAACCACTAGACAATGAGATTTTTTTTAAAAAAAAAATCTCAACAGCCGACTGTTACAACCATGATACATGTTACACCTCATTTTTTAGGCTCTAGAAAGAGGCGCCACGTAGCAAGTCAGGTAAGCGAAAAGTCAAATAAAGACCCCATGAGGTCAAAATATGAAGAAATCAAACAAAATCAAGGCTCCTTAAGTACCTAGCCGATATGCCTAACAAGTACCTAACAGAGGCTCTTCAAGTACCTAGCTGAGGTGCCTAACAAGTGCCTAACTGAGGCTCACCAAATGCCTAGCCGATGTGCCTAAAGAGGTATAATCAAGGCTACCCAAAGGCTAGCTTAAATGCCTAGCCAAGGCTTCTCAAGTGCCTAACAGAGGCTCCTCATAAATGAAATCCTATGGACCTAAGCTTGATCCACTAATCACTAGACCCATCCACATCAACACTTCTCTATAAATATGTAAGTTTCATTCATAATAAGGTACGTTCTTAAAATCTAACCAAATCACATGTCTCCCATCTTTTGCACTCTCTTTATATTTTTTGTCTGGCTGTTGAGTTGATGTCGGAGTGCAAACGATCACCGAACCTTTTTCTTGATTGGCGGATTTTGCCTCCTAACGGGGTGCTACGTGTGTAGGTGATGTCCACGTAGAGGAGACTTGGTGGGATTCTATTGAGTTCATTTTTTGAGGTCAACAGATTGGCGCCGTATGTGGGAATGGTACGTTAACCATGATTTACCACGTACTAAAAAGTCATCGAAAAATATTATTTTTTTTGGGCAGTTTGTTCTACCACAACAGCAAAGCCGGCCACCAAGAAATGAGAGAAAATGACACTGAAAAAGAAAAAAAATGGAAAGGAAGCAAAAAAAAAAAAAA